>JAJOZX010002867.1:192500-235000 GCA_023014485.1 Bathynomus jamesi
ATGTCCCTTTAACAACTATTGAATAGTTAGAAACAACTTTTGTGATTATGAAACTTACATCTGCGGTATGTAGAGCGAATAAAGCCACAATAAGAAATAGATAAGAAAGATAAAAGGAAATAAATACATTTTTTATTTTGAGAATAGTAATAATTCATTCAATAACTCAATAGTAATTCCATAATTATTATTATTCAATAATAAACCAATTCACTAATTATAATTTAATCCTTTAATTCAATTTTTCATAAATGAAAAATATTCACGAAAGCGTTGCGGCATAAGTGTGAAAAAAACACTAGTGCGTTATACTAAAAAGGCTTCTCTAACGTTGAGTCTCCTTTCTTTTGAGCTTTCAAAAACTCTTGAGAAAGTTAACCATTATATTTACTTAAAAGTAACTGATAATAGCATTTTTCCGTATATTGGCATTGAGCTGATAAGGTATATTGGTGTACTTCCAGCTCTCGTAGATCATTGAGTAACACTCTTTCCCCAAAAATGAAATGAAGACACTGAGGGCGAGGGTTCGACCTTATAATGCTGGTAATAATAATTCGGCAGTTAGCGAAATGGACCGCGTTCGCTTTGCCAGTTTCTAGCCTTCCTGAATCATTATTGAGGAGTGTATATATATATATATATATATATATATATATATATATATATATATATATATATATATTATATATATATAATATATATATATATATATATACAGGATGCGGCATAAGTCGCTTTACCGAGAACACTGAAATCACCTTGCGAAGAATAATATTTATTATTTATTACAGAAATTGTTCAGTATGTCCTCCATCATGTTCAATATACACGTTACATCTTTAAACCACTGAACAACAATTAGCACGACACAGTTCTCTGTTATTATTCAACGTCTCGAACTCTTGGCGTATCAAAGTCTTCATGTGATCGAAGTCCCACGGTTTCTGGTCGTAAACTCTACCCCACATTGAATAATCACATCACATTGATTAGTCAATGTGGGTTATAATCAAAGATAGAGTCTACGGGCAGAAAGAAGCCAAGAGTTCGAGACGTTGAATAATAACGAAGAACTGTGTCGTGCCATTTGTTGTTCAGTGGTTCAAAGATGTAACGTGCGTATTGAACATGATGGAGGACACTTTGAACAATTTCTATAATAACTAATAAATATTATTCTTCGCAAGATAATTTCATTGTTCTCGGTAAAGCGACTTATGCCGCATCCTGTATATATATATATATATAATTATATATATATATAATATATTATATTATATATATATATATATGGTTGATGTAGGAATGGAGTATGACAAGGGAGTATTCTAAACCTATTCTTTTTCAATTTGAATTTTAATGGCCCCCATTAATAAAATTTTACAATTTAAGCTTGGCTTCATGAGCGTTTTTTGATATTACAATATCCAAACATAACATCTTACGTTGCTGATTTAATATCATCATTTTCAGTTTATGGACTTCAGAATTTGACTGATGTAGCTTTTCACAGATTTTTTAATTTTTATTTTTTGATAAACATCTTTCTCTTTAAGATTGACTGAAAAAAAAAAAAATTCATCTTTCGTATAATATTCCTAGTTTATATATACTTAAATGTTTTTATAGAACAACGTATATTTTGGTCTCGTTATCGACTTTAAGTTAGGCAATCTTGATGATAAATAGAATTCAATATGTTTTTTTAATACGAGTCAAAATGTCCACAGTTTCATGAAGTTCACACTTACAGTAACCTCGGTTAACATTGGTTTTGCTTCCGCCTGAATTGTTCATTCTGACGAAGGTCAAGTTTGTCACTCTACCTTAGACCTACAGTTTAACGTGGAATCCGAACCACGTCCCACCATCACTAGGCTGCCCAGGGTACTCATTTACCTACCAACCAATTTCTTTATTGTGTGGAAGGATCAACAGCTGGGTTTTGCTACGCGCCGCCGTCACCGGGTCTGGATCCCGGGCCGATGGATTCGTAGTCAACGGCGCGAACCACTAAACTTCTCGCAATTTTATCGGTAATAATATTAGCTTATTTTAAGATATTCTTCTTTATTATCTCTTATTGAACTTAGTTTATGAAAGATTAACCGAGTCTTCATGTTAAGAGAATAATATTCTTAATTACGCGACGTTGATCGAATTCAAAGAATAAAACATAAAAAGAAAAGGATTTATAAGAAGCAAACAACCTTTCGACTTAATCTAAGGTATTCATCAGGTTTATAAGTTCTTCATCATCGCGTTTGATGAAGAGCGTGTGGTATAGGTCGAAAGGGTGTGCTTTTAATAAATACGTTTCTTATTGTGAAATTATTCCTGTTAATTCTTCATAATAAATTCGATGCCTTACGAGACAGAATCAAATTTGCTCAAAAACGTAAGTTAAAATTTTCGATGATAAAAAGGTCTTATTTTAACATAAGTGACATTTGGATAATTTTTTCTTTTTTTTTTCTTTTAACAATTTATTTATTAACTTGTAAATATTCACCATTTTTTTTTACAATTATTTCCATCAAAGGATACTCTACACCACACAACACACACACACCACACACACACACACCACACACATATATATATATATATATACACAGGGTGTTCCAAAAGTAATATACCAAAAATAAATACTATTTGCCGCTTTATTTTTATAGGTACTGAAATTTTTTTTTTAAATGTGATTAAGGAGGTTTTGAATTTCCTTAACAGTTGTTTAAACACTGCAAATTTTGGTGAGTTCTATGAATTCGAGTAGGATTATAATGAACTCTCAAAAGTATATATAAAGACCTAAATTGCGAGAGCTCATTTCACTCTCATTTCACAAATAAAACTTCCCGAAAGAGTAAACTGAACTCTTTTTCTCGAATTAAAGCAACTCACGAAAGTACGACAGCCCACTCATAATTAAAAAAAAAAGAAAGAAAAGTTCGCTGCTTGTGTGTAAGGAGTTAATTTAAATGAAGTGGGAGGTGCCATCTATTGGAGGAAATAACAATTATTTCCATATCATTCACATCGTGTAATTTACATGCTTATTATTTTTATGTTAATCAAGAACAACAGAGTAATAGCAACCTCAGTTTTAAGATTAAATATATTAAATGTAAATTTGCCTTACCTCAGTGGGATTCGAAACGATGTCACTGAAGATTAGAATTTTGCGAGCCGCCACGTTACTCACTCGGCCACGAGACCTTGCTGTATGAGAGTGAGTTTTATTATGCATACTTTAACATGTTTTCTTTCCCCGTTGCGGCGAGGGTTAACCAAGTGCGGTGTGGCTAGGGGCCGGAGCCTAGGATACCTTAACCCCAGTCATTACGGCGGGTTGGCTGGCCCGCCGCAACCTCGTGCAATTAACCTCTGAAATCTGAACCAGCGGATTCAAGAGTAACGAGCCAACCCGACCAAGCGCTCTAACCACTAGCTCACAAGACGCTTAACTATCCGAGTGAGTGTACTAAAGCGTTTGGGTTGATTATTCTTTCAGTCTGTTACCTTAACCCTTTAAGGCAGGGGTCCCCAACCTTTTTGTGCCGAAGAGCACATTCAAGACTACCGGTAGTGCGGCTGGCACCATTTATTTTTTCAATGCAAATTTATAGTTGGACTTAATAATGAACATAATACACAAAAAAAACATTTAATTCCTATGTAAAATAATGAACGTAATACACAAAAACCATTTAATTCCTATGTAAAATAATGAACGTAATACACAAAAAAACATTTAATTCCTATGTAAAATAATGAACGTAAATACACAAAAAAAACCATTTAATTCCTATGTAAAATAATGAACATATACACCAAAAAAAATTTAATTCCTATGTAAAATAATGAACATAATACACAAAAACAAGGATGGGCTAACTAAGATCTTAAAAAAATATATCAAACGATAACTTAATTTATTTATAAAGAATTAATTATTTTCAAATAAATGAGCATCTGTTTCTGTAATTAACTACTAAAATTTAATAAAATGTTAAGTATGTTACATATTTTAGATATTTAGTAACTAAATATTTAAAATATGTAACATGCTTAACATTTTATTAAAATTTAAATAAAAACTTATCAATCGTAGTCAGTCAGTGGCGGGCACACGCAAACGGGTCGGGGGGCACCATGGTGCTCGCGGGGCACAGGGTTGGGGACCCCTGCTTTAAGGACTGAAGGTGCAAATTGCTAACGTTTCAAATACAAACATTCATAACTTAACCTTATAAAAAATTCAGGATTTAAAGGGTTAAATTAAATATTTTGGAGCAAGTATAGTTTACGTCCCCCTGACGCAAAAGGGGACACAAACTACACTAGGTCAAAGATGGGAAACGTAACTACACTAGGATCTTTAGGAAACATTTTTTTAAATGAATCCATCAAACAAAACGTTAAAACTAATTAAAATATTACGACTTAACCTAACCAATCGTCAATTTATATATATTATATATTTATATATATATTATATATATATATATATATAAATTGACGATTGGTTAGGTTAAGTCGTAACATTTTCGTTAGGTTTAACGTTTTATTTGATTAGGTATACGGCTATACGCGAACAAACTTGGGGAACGCAAACTATACTAGGATAATGTAGGGGAACGTAAACTACACTAGGCACCACAGGGGGACGTAAACTACACTTCTCCGATATTTTACAATTGATTCTTGTAATATTCACAACTATTACAAAAATAACTGTTTAAAGCGCTTTGGTGTTTGGTGTTTACTAAATAATATCTATTTAGGAATCTCTACATTATTATTATAATTATTATTATTAATTATTAAATATGTATTTTCATCTTTTCCACCAAAAAAAATACTTTTTAAATATTTAAATTATATTTAATATTAAATGAATGCACGAATTTAGGGTTGCCAGACGTCCCGTATTTTACAGGACAGTCCCGCATTTGATCCAAAAATCCCGCGTCAAAATCCCGCGTCAAAATCCCTCGTCAAAATCCCGCGTTCAAAATCCCGCGTCAAAATCTCGCGTCAAAATCCCGCGTTCAAAATGTCCCGCAAAAAATATTTTTTAAGCAAATTTTTTAGGGATGAATTGATTTAGAATTTCAATATTATGTATAATAATTTCAATTTATTCACGGTTTAATTGTTAAATATTATTGTAATAAAATTTTTCTAATTTTGTTTGTTGTAACCGTTGAAGAAATCGAGTTTCAATTTGAAAAAAAATTTGGTCTTAAAAAAACCCTCAGAAAATTTTTTGTCCCGCATCGGCATTTGAAAAATATGGCAACCCTATGCAGCACGATGTACTTTACAGTCGACTCAAATTAATTTTTCGAAGAGAGTAAATTGTTAGCATTTAGAAGCCTAATATTCTCTCTAAGTAAGGAAATTGATGCTCTTTTGATAGTAAATATACACTCGCGGAACTTTAGAGTGCATGTACACTAAGGTAGGTGATTTTCCGCACTTTTTTAGATATCGACTTTGGACTAGTCGAGATAGTCAGGGCTTAATATGATAATAACTGACAAAAAATTTCAGATCCCTAGCTTTAACCGTTTTTTGAGGAAACCGTTTCAAAAATCGTCAAAAAATCGTACCGAAAAATATCGCATTTTCGCAATTTTCGGCCGAAGAAATCGTGCTATTTTCATAAAAAAATCCTGAAAAAAGTTACAATTTTATTGAAAAAAAGTAAAAAAACATGTCAGAGTCAAATAGACACATTTAGATCCCAAGATCATCATAATTTTCACTGTAAGAGCCCTTAGAAGCAAAGGAAGGCCTCATCTGGCGGCTTAGGGCTTTGGCCAGAATGTGTTTGTGCCTTGATTCAAGTCCATAAACAGTATGGGAAGCTTCTGATGTCAGCTTCACGGCCCTTTCAACACTCTGAGAATGTGAAGGCAAATCAGACAGCTCCAGCTTGGTACCATTCAGCAATGCTTCTTGAAGCTCCTGGTCAGAAAAGTCTTCTGTGAGAGCAGGTTCACAGATGCCACTTTGAGAAAGGTTGATTAGTTCTGACCAGTGGGTAGCTTCAATGTTGATGGCTGTGATCTTCTTCAGCCTCTTCTTGGCTGGCTTCCCACTTCTGAAAGAATAATAATTACTTTATTTTTTATTCCAGTTTAAGATTTAATCCCTATTAGTCTCAGAATTGCTGATTTAAATTAAACTTAAATTAAAAAAAACAAAAAAACCCGAGTTCTATAAATCCCCATAATCGAATTTTTTTTCAGAAAGAAGGTAAGATTATTTCCATTATCAGAGGGGAGGGGAATTGGGATAAGAAAATGTGAAAAAAAATTCGATTATGGGGATTTATAGAACTCGGGCCTTTTTTTTATTAAATAAATCCCCATAATCAAATTTTTTTTCACATTTTTTTAAATTAATAAATGCTTACCTGATGGACAGAATTTTCTTGAGAGCAGCTTCTCTCACTTTCAAGTCATCAGACTTCATCATGGAGTACAGCACATTCTCGGGCAGCAAGGCAAAAGCATTGTACTTCAGGTTCTTGAAAGCAACACCCTGGATTTCTTCAGACTGCTGCTTGATCATCTGGATCATGTTGAAGATGTACAGCTGCTGATTGTGGAACTTGCTGTCCCTTTTGATCTCAAACCAACTGACTGCATACACTTCCACAATGAACTTGATGGCCTGGTGAAGCTTATCCTGTAGTTCTGGAGGATAAGCACCTCTGGTCCACAGACACATCAATCTAATTACCAAAGTCAACCATCTTGCATGGTTTAATGGTTCAATTTTCCAGGCAGCAAATCTTGGGTTGACTTTGCCCCTGAAATTCCAAGCACATACTCCAAAAGAAGCCTCTGGTCGCTACTGAGATCATTCAATGTCTCCTCAGCAAATTCCATGTCATCCAGGGGGCCACTGAGTTTGGTGATTTTAGCAATATCATAGTCTTTCAAGTCCGGGTGGCTGTTTTGGAGGAAATAACTGTACTGAATAACTTAGCGGAGGGTAGGAGGCTGTTTTATCCAAAGGGGAAGGCTGGCCACTGAATTTTTTGGCATTATCACTTCGAGTTAACACTGCAGACTTCCGTTTTTTACCCATTTTTATGAAATATCTGAAAATAAACACAATTAAATGAACGCATCATAAAATAACTTAATTTAATACACATTTTATAGGTAAATATTATTAAAAAAATACAAAATAAAACAGTAATAAACATCTATAATGCATTTACAATAAGTTTCAAGCATCGTTTTGTTAAAAAAGCCGAATTTTAATTGATTATTTTGATAAAATAAGGTCCGATATTTTGTTTGTTTACATTGCGCGAATGCCGCGCGCGATTTTACGCGTAAAATTCGACAATTTTACAACTTAAAAATAATTAACAATCCTCAAAAAATACAATCATTTTCACAAATATGAGTTGGTGCAACGTTTTTTTATACATTAATACCTTTCTATCTAGACTAGTCCAAGATCACAGTTCCAAAATCAACCTATCCTAATGTACACGTACTTACAGGGTGTCCTAAAATGAATATACCAAAATTCCCAGCTTGTTACAAAAAACAACCTTCCAACAAGGTGGATCACCACCACATTTTGCTCGAAACGTTAGAATATTTTTGAACGAAACATTTCCAGGGTGTTGGATTAGTACGGTAGGGAGGACCTACAAAATGACTACTCGCTTCCTCCATTAACCCCCTTTGGACTTCTATCTTTGGGGCGTTTTGAGAACAAAAGTCTACCATAACAAACCAAGCGATGTTCAGGAATTAAAACATCGTATCCGTGATGGTGTCAGGTCCATCCCTGAAGCTATGTTCGAAAATATGTTTTTAGAATTTGAACGCAGACTAAGATTAATTACAGTTAATGATGAAAGACATGTAAAAGTGTATTAACTGAATTAAATAACACTTATAAGCCTTCAGGATATGTTGTCATTTCTATTTTGCTCCTATCCGAACTAATAAATGTATAATTAAGATTTGTTTTTGGTATATTCATGTGAATTCATTCATATATTCATGTAAATGTAAAAAACTTAAGAAAATTCAAAACATCCTTAAACACATGTTTTTTTTTTTAAATTTTCGATACCTGTAAAAATAAAATGGCAAATAATATTTGTTTAGAAGTTAATTTTAACACAACTTATCATGACTGTACAGTAGAATTCTACACATCTCAGCACGTTTGGTATCAACATTTCATTGTCTCAATGTAAAGAAAACATACTTTGCATCTATTTATACAGATTCGGAACTTGAAACAGGAGTTCCCAAAGTCTCACTCGTGAAGGTCCATTCAGGTAATAAAAAACAAAATAAAATTACTTAATTTAAAAAAAAAAAAAACGTTTTTTATAAAAATTAGGCTGGATTTTACATTTTCTGCAAATTACGTCATTTTTGACCAATCCTTTTATTGTAAATAAGCTATAATTTCATTCTGATTTTCTGTAAGTTCGATTGGGCCGTGGAACACATAGATAGAGTCGGTTCAAGAGAAAGACTTTGGGAACCCTGAACTAAAGTCTAAGTCTGTCTACATAAGGAGTCTTAAACTCAGAGAAAGAGAGTTAATAGGGTGTATATAGTCCATTACAAATCTCGCTATCTATATATATATATATATATATATATATATATATATATATATCAGTGGCGACTCGTGACATTTTTGTTCAGGCATGCAATGTTATGGAATGGAAGAAAAACATCCGCCTAACCCTCTTGCCCAAACTTTGCATATTGTTTACATAGAACTTAGCAAGTTAAAGGTGTTTTACAAACTTTTGGGGACCTCTTTGAAGGAAAGTTCATTTAATGTTAGGCTTAAATATGCGAACAAAAAATTAGACATATTTATATATAGTAGTTACCGAATTGATCTAAAGAAAAAGATACAAATTTAAAATTTACCTTAAATAATTGTGAAGCATTATTTGAATTGAAATTCTGCTCTCCTAGTTTTCCTGCAAAATTCTTCGATGACCAAACTGTAAAAGTACTCTCGATTCTCCATAAGCTTCTTGATGAAATTTTTTTCAATTGAAATTAAGGCAAGATTAGATAGCCTTTCTTCACTTTGGGAACTCCGTAAATAACTTTTAATTCTTTTAAGCGCAGAAAATGATCGCTCAACACTTGCTGTCGATATTGGTATAGTTAGAATCAAATGCGTCAATTTATATATTTCCTTAAGACCTTTGTGCATTTCGCTTTCCAGTAGATATTTTAGGAGCTCAGCAACATTCTTTTTGGCAAAAGATTTGTGCGAATATAAAACACACAATTCAGAACGGAGACGAGGAAACTCAAAAAATGAATTGTAGCTTCTTTTCAAAGATTCAAAAGCTCTCTCGGGAAAGTAACATCATAGAACTCAAATTTTTTGCAATCTAAAAGCTCAATGAATTCCACTTTTTCCATTGAACTGAAACGCTCTTTCATTTGAAGAAGTATATTATCGAATATTTCATGAAATAGTTGACTATACTTCTCTTGTGGAGAAAGACTCTGTTTCCTTTTACATACAGGTTCACCACATCTTTCTGTTATCAAGTCCCACATATCTGCAAATTTTGTATCCCTTATTTGTTTGATTTTTTTCATAGTGCTTTCAACGGTGATTGAGCTATACACAATATCCATAGATTTGTTTGCAGCACATTAAATAGATATTCAGTAAAAGGAAAAATTGAAGAAAATACTTCTTATAAAAAATTAAAATCGAAAGTATCGATACCAGCAAGCAATCCGCGTGCACTATTTTTTGTTTTTTCATCAAATTTCTTTGAGTTTTCAAGAATGCTTTTTAAAAGATCTATTATATCTTCTTTATTTTCCTTAACTCTTTCAACTAGACGAGATGAATAGTTCCACCGCGTTGGAGCCAGTTTAGGGAAACTCTTTCCAACAACTTTGTCAAGCATTGAAGTTCGCTTAGTTGAACTGCTGAAAAATGATGACAAACTTCCTAATACTGAAAAAAAATTATTACATTCGGAAATTTCAGCGACAGCTTGGGATAAAACAAGGTTAAGTTTATGGGCGTAGCAGTGAAGAAAAATAGCCTCTGGTACAGTTTCCCTAATCTTTGTTTGTACTCCATTAAGATCGCTCCCCATAACAGCAGCACCGTCGTAGGTTTGAGCAACTAATTTTTTTCAAACAGCCCAGTTCACCTAGTTGCCTTATAGATAAATCAGAAATCGCTCCTGCACTTCTATCATTGCTGACGTCATTGAATTTTATAAATCGTTCACAAATCTCTCCATGTTTATTAACATAACGAACAACAGTAGAGAGTTGAGAAAAACAGCTGACATCAGATGTTTCATCTAATAAAATCGCCACATACATGCAGTCGATAAGCTCACGTTTTATTTGTTCTAACATAACTGCACTAATAGATTGAATTATGTCATTCTGAATAGCAGATGATGTTCCCTTAAAAACAGTCGCAGTTTTTAAATGGTTTTGAAGCTTTTCATCGAATTCTCCCATACAAAATACCAATTCAATATAGTTACCCCTATTGTCAGCGTTTTCTTCTTCATTGTGACCGCGAAATGCTAATTCTTGCATACCTAAAAAACATGTTATCCTAATCAAACGTTTCAAAATTTCTCGATTCTTATTAACTTCTTCGTTATGTCTGGAAATGGCAACTGATTTCTGCTTGTCGAGTATTAAATCAATTCTTTCTGACTTTCCAAATGTTTTAAGATCAACAAATGCATTTATGTGAGCAAGAGATTTTTCATGGCGAGAAATTGCAGTATGTAAATTGTTTAAATCGTCGTATCCACGACTAACAGAATTCCACACAGTTATCTCTTGAAAATAGGAAACACGACCAACAGTACAATTTGTTATTTGAAATATTTCCACATAACCAGGGAACATCATCATACAGCTTAGGATTAAATTTCCTAGTGAAGCCTTTATTTTCTTTGCTTAAATTCAAATGTGGAATCGGTCTGCCATTATTCAATATGCGCTTTTTCTCATCAAAAGAGAGTGAGTAAAATCTTCTAGTCTTCAATTGATTAAACACATCGTCAGTCATTATGGGCACTACACTGCTATAATTTATTTAAGGGAACACCGAACACAAGTGAAGCTTGCGGCTGTGGTACTGGAAAGAAGCCTTGTCAGAATTGCCAGATGTTACTTTTTGGTGAATGCACCTATAAAACTGAATGCATGCCGTATTATTTTCATTAATTAAAAAAAATCAGAACAAAGCTTTTTAATTATTTTTAGTAAAAATATTAAGTAAATTTTCTAAGCATATTTTAAAACATATTGCCTTTTGAATTTAGCTATGAGGCTCAAAAAAAATATCTTATGGATAGTGAGAAGTCTCCTTAAAAAATTGCCCAAGGCAAGGCGGTGTAAACAAAATCATGTCTTATTTCACTAGACAATTAAGAACATTTTTCTGTACCCAGACTGAATTAGTGAATGCTTTAGCTACAAGTATTTCGATCTGTGTACAGAAAAATGTTCTTAATTGTCTAATGAAATAAGACATAATTTTGTTTACACGGCCCAATAGCCAGTACATGCGTGATTGAAGCCTTAGCCTATTTTTAGTTTCTGAAAATTAATTTGGTCAATTATAATCCTTACTTAGATCTGAAAAGAGAACATATTTAACGCATGCATTCATTGCATGCGTTGCATTCATTAAGAAATCGCCACTGATATATATATATATATATATATATATATATATATATATATGTATATATATATATAAAGTGTGTGTATATATATATATATATATATATATATATATATATATATACACACACACACTTTAGTGCCAGTGTATGTCCTTACTTTGGTAACGAATAATACATGGAAAAAGAACTTGATCGTCTCTTGGTTCTTAAAAACTGTATCTCATGAAGAATTGCAGTGTCCGATGGGCATCGTGCACACATTAATCACATGTTTTTATACAGTTAAAAGATCAAAAGGTCGTTGTAAAATCTAATTTTCAATTAATTATCCCATTTTTAATTTGATAAATGAATCCTATCAAATTCTAATGAATATCGGAGTGAAAATTTCTCAAAACTTTTTTTTTTGTGGGAATTTATGGGGTAAAGCCCCCCCCCCTTTTTTTTCTGTATATGTTCAGTTAAGTCTAAGTAACGTCGGGTCGGGAAGGTCGGGAAAGGTTAGGTTAGTTTAAATTAAATTTTCAAAAAAGCGAATCAGTCTTTGAAGAATTGCTCTTGCCGGTGATATATATAACCTTTGGTTAGCTTCCGCCCGAATTGTTCATTCTGACGAAGGTCAAGCTTTTCACTTCACCTTAGACCTACAGTTTAACGTGGAATCCGAACCACGCCCAACCAGCAGCCTAGCGTCTTAACCACTAGGCCACCCAGGGTACCCATTTATCTACCAACCACTTTCTTTATTCTGTGAAAGGATGAACAGCTGGGTTTGCTGCGCGCCGGCTGCCGTCACCGGGTCTCGAACCCGGGGCCGATGGATTCGTAGTCAGCGATGCTAACCACTACACCACCGAGGCGCATTTTTTATATATATATATATATATATATATATATATATATATATATATATATATATACAGGGTGTCCCATAAGTCCGGCATCATAGGAGAAAATCATATTTTTCTATTTCTACAAACTATAATTCATATTTTTCTCCTTCTACAGGCCATAATGTCTGTGAGCAAGGAAGAACAAATCCAGATAATTCTACTCATAGGAAATCGGAGTCAAAGAGAGGCCGCTGCTGAATTTAACAGACTGCATCCAGACCGCGAGCCAATAACACAGAGTTGTGTTAGCAGACTTGTTGCAAAGTTTAAGAAAACAGGATCCATAGAAGATAAACCACACAGTGGACCTTCAAGGAGGTCCACTGACGATGATACAGCGACTGCTATCCTGGCTCATTTTAACAGAAGTCCAATAAGTCTCTTCGGCGATTGTCCGCCGAGACAGGAGTGTCGAAAAGTAGCATCCATCAGGCTCACAAATGGCATCCATATAAACTTCAGATCCTACAGAAATTAAGCGAAGATGATCCCGACCGGCGGATGGAATTTTGTGAATGGGCTACGGCATATGCTCGGGATGCCAATTTCCCGTCCACCATTCTGTCAGTGACGAGGCTGTTTTTTATGGAAATGGTGAGGTAAATCGGCAGAACACCCGCTACTGGTCTCAAAACAACCCTCACTGGTATACCTTTTCAAAGGAACAAGGTGCATCTCGGGTGATGGTATGGTGTGGCATTTGGAAGGATCGCATCATAGGCCCCTCTTTTTCGATGAACATGTCACTGGAGGCACCTACCTACGTATGCTCAAGGAAGAAGCATTTCCCAGTGTCTTGAACGAAGAAGGAAATTTCCCAACATGGTTCCAGCAAGACGGCGCTCCTGCACATTACAGCACCCAAGTAAGGGAATACCTGTACCAACAATTCCCTGGTCATTGGATAGGACGTCGAGGGACCGTGGAATGGCCAGCTAGAAGCCCGGATCTCACGCCACTAGATTTTTATCTCTGGGGCCACTTGAAAGCGCTGGTATATGCAGAGAAAATTATGAGTGTTGAACATTCGCGGCAGCGCATTATTGGGGCATGTAACACCATTACTCCTGACATCATTCACCGTGTGCTTACTGACTGGGTATCACGTCTGAATTTGTGTATTGAAAACAATGGTGGACATATTGAGCACGTTCTATAAATAAAAGCTTTTGTTTTGCCTTTTTTAATTATTTTTCTTATGGTGCCGGACTTATGGGACACCCTGTACGTATATATATATATATATATATATATATATATATATATATATATATATATATATACACACATATATATGTATATATATATATATATATATATATATATATATATATATATATATACAAAACTCAGAATGGTTCCCTGAGAACAATATATGTTAAACACAGACCGTGCATGGCACAAGGAACTCTTCTGGGAAAATTAAATCCACTATAGTCCGAATAAGTAATGATAAATGACAAATACCATAGTTTTTTTTCCTTTTCATGATTTTAGCCCGACGTGGGCAACGGGTCTCTCTTGCGAGAGACCCGTTGCCCACGTCGGGCTAAAATCATGAAAAAGGAAAAAAAACTATGGTATTGTCATTTATCATTACTTATTCGGACTATAGTGGATTTAATTTTCCCAGAAGAGTTCCTTGTGCCATGCACGGTCTGTGTTTAACATATATTGTTCTCAGGGAACCATTCTGAGTTGTGTATACTAAACGGACGTGTTCGTGCCTTGAAAAGTGGACGCTCAATGTCCCGGTTGAGGTTTAAGTTTTGGTTTTTTGGCTAAAAATACAATAGTTACCCCCTTTTTCTTTGATTTATTCAACACGACGTGAATGCAACGAGTCTTTTACTTATATAGAGGTTCTGAGTGTAGGGATCTAGGTTTGCTTTAAACCCTAGATCCACGTCCCAAAGCTGGATCCTGTCTGCTTTGCAGATAGCTGGTGAGGGAAGCTATATTTATGGGATCTCTTTGCGAGAGACCCGTTGCCCACGTCGGGCTAAAATCATGAAAAAGGAAAAAAAACTATGGTATTTGTCATTTATCATTACTTATTCGGACTATAGTGGATTTAATTTTCCCAGAAGAGTTCCTTGTGCCATGCACGGTCTGTGTTTAACATATATTGTTCTCAGGGAACCATTCTGAGTTTGTGTATACTAAACGGACGTGTTTCGTGCCTTGAAAAGTGGACGCTCAATGTCCCGGTTGAGGTTTAAGTTTTGGTTTTTTTGGCTAAAAATACAATAGTTACCCCCTTTTTCTTTGATTTATTCAACACGACGTGAATGCAACGAGTCTTTTACTTATATAGAGGTTCTGAGTGTAGGGATCTAGGTTTGCTTTAAACCTAGATCCACGTCCCAAAGCTGGATCCTGTCTGCTTTGCAGATAGCTGGTGAGGGAAGCTATATTTATGGGATCTCTTTGCGAGAGACCCGTTGCCCACGTCGGGCTAAAATCATGAAAAAGGAAAAAAACTATGGTATTTGTCATTTATCATTACTTATTCGGACTATAGTGGATTTAATTTTCCCAGAAGAGTTCCTTGTGCCATGCACGGTCTGTGTTTAACATATATTGTTCTCAGGGAACCATTCTGAGTTTGTGTATACTAAACGGACGTGTTTCGTGCCTTGAAAAGTGGACGCTCAATGTCCGGTTGAGGTTTAAGTTTTGGTTTTTTTGGCTAAAAATACAATAGTTACCCCCTTTTTCTTTGATTTATTCAACACGACGTGAATGCAACGAGTCTTTTACTTATATAGAGGTTCTGAGTGTAGGGATCTAGGTTTGCTTAAACCCTAGATCCACGTCCCAAAGCTGGATCCTGTCTGCTTGCAGATAGCTGGTGAGGGAAGCTATATTTATGGGATCTCTTTGCGAGAGACCCGTTGCCCACGTCGGGCTAAAATCATGAAAAGGAAAAAAAACTATGGTATTTGTCATTTATCATTACTTATTCGGACTATAGTGGATTTAATTTTCCCAGAAGAGTTCCTTGTGCCATGCACGGTCTGTGTTTAACATATATTGTTCTCAGGGAACCATTCTGAGTTTGTGTATACTAAACGGACGTGTTTCGTGCCTTGAAAAGTGGACGCTCAATGTCCGGTTGAGGTTTAAGTTTTGGTTTTTTGGCTAAAAATACAATAGTTACCCCTTTTTCTTGATTTATTCAACACGACGTGAATGCAACGAGTCTTTTACTATATAGAGGTTCTGAGTGTAGGGATCTAGGTTTGCTTTAAACCCTAGATCCACGTCCCAAAGCTGGATCCTGTCTGCTTTGCAGATAGCTGGTGAGGGAAGCTATATTTATGGGATCTCTTTGCGAGAGACCCGTTGCCCACGTCGGGCTAAAATCATGAAAAAGGAAAAAAACTATGGTATTTGTCATTTATCATTACTTATTCGGACTATAGTGGATTTAATTTCCCAGAAGAGTTCCTTGTGCCATGCACAGGTCTGTGTTTAACATTATATATATATACATACACACATATAGGTATATATATATATATATATATATATATATATATATATATGCTTACATATATATATATAATATATATATATATATATATATATATATATATGCTTATATATATATATATATATATATATATATATATATATATATATATATACGGGGTGTACATAAAGTCAGGATCTATTTTTGTGAAATAATTATTTTTTTCTATTTTTCTTTTCAGAAGCCCTTAGAATAAATATAGAAGAGCGTGTGGCAATAGTAATTTGGCGAATCGAGGGAAAGAAATACAATGACATCAGAGAGAAGTTTAGAAGGAGATTTCATAAGCCGGGGCCAATAGACAAGACAATACGAAAATTGTGAACAAGTTTAAACGAACGGGATCTGTAAATGATGAAGCAAGATCAGGACGACCGTGTATGTCAGATCTTACCGTGAATGCAGTACGCGGAATTATCACTGAGGAGCCACGTACGTCCGTTCGTGCTGCATCATACAGACTCGGCCTCCCGACGTCATCTGTGCACAAAATGCTGAAAGTTAATTTGCAGAAAAAAAGCTATCATTTGCAGGTTTTACATGATTTACATGAGGAAGATTTCCCTCGACGAAGTGCTGTGTGTGCTGATCTCGTAGAACAAATCTGGAGTGATAATTTAATGGACAACATTCTCTTTAGTGATGAAGCCACTTTCCATACGTGTGGAAAAGTAAATCGCCATAACTGTCGAATTTGGGCAGATGAAAGACCGAATGATTTCGTCCAAAATTGGGAAAGAGACTCACCTAAAGTTAATGTCTGGATGGGTTTAACAAAATCTAAGGTTTATGGTCCTTTTTCTTTGCTGAAGCTACAGTTACGGGGCTTATTTATCTGGATATGTTGCAGCAATTCCTTGAACCTCAGCTGATTGGGGATAGGATTGTTAGTACCGTCGTCTATCAACATGATGGTGCTCCTTGTCACTATGCCAAAATTGTTCAGGATTATCTAAATGGACGTTTTCCAAATCGCTGGATCGGACGCGGAAGCAACAGACCTTGGCCAGCGAGATCACCAGATTTAACCCCTTTAGGTTTCTTTGCATGGGGCTTTATCAAATCGCACGTCTATCAGACGAAGATTACGAGTCTTGAAAACTTACGTACACGTATACGAACTGCTGCAGAAAACATAACCCCGCAAATGCTCCAGAATGTGTTTAGAAATGCTGCGGAACGATTTGAGCTGTGCAGGGATACTGATGGGCGTCACGTCGAATCCTACTCTTAATTATTTAATAAATGTTACCACTTTATCATTTTATGATGAATTCCATATAATTTCCAAGTGCTTCACAAAAATAGATCCTGACTTTATGTATACCCTGTATATATATATATATATATATATATATATATATATATATATAATCATGCGGGTTGCTTCTACAGAGCTTCAATTTAATATTTAGGAGAAATCCAATGACAAGGAGAAATGTAAATGCCATGAAAAGTCTTCTTTAATGCGCAACGTTTCGAGCAATACGCTCATCTTCAGGCTGTTTAATAACAATGTGAAATTAAAATCAATATTGAATGAGAAACAAAACAGAAAATTTCTATAACCTATTCGTAAAGACAAATTTTAAAAGACTGAGAAAAGAGGGTTAAATTCTAAGTTATACAGATTTACATATAAAAATTAAGAAGTTATTTTTAAATACATATAGTAAATGTGAAATTAATACACTGGAAAAATTAACAATAGTACACAGGAATAATGGAACTAGCTACCTTACACAGCAGTATCCGAGGCTGACTAATTTGAGCAGTGACAGGAACGGGAAACACGAGAGATGGCGAGGGCGATTGGGGAAGGAGGGATTATAAGGAATTGGGGAAGGAGGAGGGATCATAGCAAATTGAGAGGGACGGCTGATGAGTCAACATTCAGACTAGGGGACAATGCTTTAATGAACAGCGATTCTAAAATTCTTAGTGAGTTGGGACAAGTATTACAACCAAGAATTTTAAAATTGTCTAAAGTGACATCAATTTTACATTTAATGCTGTGTTCACGAATACTCGAGGCTTCTTTAGTTTTTAAAATTTTACCTGTTCGGCCACTTATTCCCATATGCGAATAAATCTAGCCCTGAGCGAGCGAACAGTGCTGCCGATGTAATTCCCAAGGAGACACCTGGGGCAGGTAAATAAATATACAACACCGCTACGCAACGAGTCAGGGGTTCGATCCTTCGCTGAGAAAAAGCTACCTAAAGACGTTTTATTTATAAATATGATGCGGAAATCAGTATGATAAAAAATTTCCTTAACAATTTTGTAAATTTAAGCTTAAATTCCTTATTCAAACGACCCATTTCAGGTACCAAGAAATATTTTATATCCTTCGGCACTGTAAAACGTCTTTAGGTAGCTTTTTCTCAGCGAAGGATCGAACCCCTGACTCGTTGCGTAGCGGTGTTGTATATTTATTTACCTGCCCCAGGTGTCTCCTTGGGAATTACATCGGCAGCACTGTTCGCTCTCTCAGGGCTAGATTTTATTCGCATATGGGAATAAGTGGCCGAACAGGTAAAATTTTAAAAACTAAAGAAGCCTCGAGTATTCGTGAACACAGCATTAAATGTAAAATTGATGTCACTTTAGACAATTTTAAAATTCTTGGTTGTAATACTTGTCCCAACTCACTAAGAATTTTAGAATCGCTGTTCATTAAAGCATTGTCCCCTAGTCTGAATGTTGACTCATCAGCCGTCCCTCTCAATTTGCTATGATCCCTCCTCCTTCCCCAATTCCTTATAATCCCTCCTTCCCCAATCGCCCTCGCCATCTCTCGTGTTTCCCGTTCCTGTCTCTGCTCAAATTAGTCAGCCTCGGATACTGCTGTGTAAGGTAGCTAGTTCCATTATTCCTGTGTACTATTGTTAATTTTTCCAGTGTATTAATTTCACATTTACTATATGTATTTAAAAATAACTTCTTAATTTTTATATGTAAATCTGTATAACTTAGAATTTAACCCTCTTTTCTCAGTCTTTTAAAATTTGTCTTTACGAATAGGTTAAGAAATTTTCTGTTTTGTTTCTCATTCAATATTGATTTTAATTTCACATTGTTATTAAACAGCCTGAAGATGAGCGTATTGCTCGAAACGTTGCGCATTAAAGAAGACTTTTCATGGCATTTACATTTCTCCTTGTCATTGGATTTCTCCTAAATATATATATATATAATATATATATATATATATAATATATATGTGTGTGTGTGTGTATATAAGCATATATATATGCTTTTTTATATATATAATCTCTTAAAAGTTGAATGGTAGCGTTGAATTACCAAATTAAATAAATTTTGGTTTATGACATCGTATATAAAAAGAAAATTGGATGATTGCAAAGCTTTTTCAAAAATTAAAAAAAAATCAAAAGTATTTCATTTTTATGAGAAAATTTGTTCTTAGATTTTTAAAAATGAAAATTAGTCATTTTTGAAGAGTAGAAAATGGTTGAGCATTTAAATGGAAAGGAATTAAAAAAGAAAAAAAAGAAAATTAATGAGTTCCATAATTTCGAGGTACGCGATGACTTAAAAATTAGAAGTCAATGCCCGCAGTTTAGTGCGTATAACACCGTTTCCCTGTAAGCGAAATTGAGACAATGAGGTCGGGTTTTCGACTCCCGTTGGTGCTGGTTGATAATAATCCGAAAATTAGCGCAATGAGCCACATTAGTTGGCCTGAGCGCTGTGCCAGTTTCTGCCCCTTCTCACTCATTATTAAAGAATGAAAAATTTTCGTTGATAGATATTAGTCCGTTGTTGTTGACTCCATTGGAGTGTAATTGGGTTTTTACTTTTTATATTTGAGTAGTTCAGCGGGAGATGGGGATAAGCGACAAAATCGGCAAAATGCGTTTTCTGTTGTGAAAAGACAACTTATTCTTCCCTCTATCACCTTCAATTGGCAGGGATCCTATTTTGTGACTGAAAACTGTTTCCAATCACAAAATGTGCCTAGGTGGTGTAGTGGTTAGCGTCGCTGACTACGAATCCATCGGCCCCTGGATCGAGACCCGTGGCGGCAAACGGCAAAACCCAGTTTATCCTTCCACACAATAAAAAAAAATTGGCAGATATCCCATTTTGTGAGTGGAAATGTATATATTTTCGGCTAGTCATGTAAATGAATGCAGATGACGCTACAGATGAATTTTGAGGTGTAGTTGAGGGATGTTCGGTTAATTTAAATGCTATTTGGATGCCTTCTTGTCGACTTTCCACAATGGTATCGGGTAACTTTTAGTATTTTACGACCAAACCAAAGTGTTCTTCGAGGACACATTATTTAAATAGTGTAAAGAAATGTGAGGTTTTCAGGACCGCATTCCTGAGACAGAAAAGGGTACGTGTTTAGTAATTGGGAATTCAACCAGACTTCTTCAAAGGCTTCAGTTTGAAGTGCGAAATAATTTTAACATGAACGATTACAAAATATCAAAACTGAATGGCTATACTGAGAACAAAAGATACATATATTAATCAAAGAAATGCCCGGGCACAGTCAAAAGCGTGTCTTTTTTTTATGCAAGAAAGAGGGGGCAAGGGAAAGAGAAAAAGAAAGCCAAAATCCCCCCCCCCCCCCCCCACCCCAAAAAAGAAAAATTAATCAATTTTTTTTAAAGTTTTGAGAGATTATGTAGTGTGTAAGATGCAGGTAAGAGTAATTAGTGTTTAGTGAGGAATAGTGGGAGAAGTGCGTGTTTGAGAGCATGCTGGACTGCTCACAGGGTAGACAGAAAAAGATCAGCTAAGGAGGAGAGTGACGGGAGAAACGTTTCCCTCAGGAGTACTTCCCTGGTCGATTGGTGTCTACAATCTCCTCCTAATACTATAGTATTATTATACTGTTAATTGTTGCACAGATTATTCTGTATTTTGGAAAGAAATAAAAACTGGAACATTCGTAAGAACTGGTGATCATATTTAAAATTCTAATTAAATAGAATGAGGTGCCAGCCAAGGTAACACACACACACACACACACACACACACACACACAGGATGTATCAAAAGTCCGTTCTCATGGGCATTTTGCGTTAATAATATTTGTATTTAAAGGTCAGGTAATGGACGATATGGGTAACAATACAGGTCAAGAGAAGGTGGAAACTATTTTACTATATGATGCTGGTAGAAGCCAGAGGGAGGCATGCCAGTTATTCCATGAACGACACCCTGATACGTCACTGCCACGTCAGCGAATCAGGGTGTCGCTCATGGAATAACTGACATGCCTCCCTCTGGCTTCTACCAGCATCATGTAGCAAACCAATTTAGTCTATGTACACTGCGTTCGCACTTATTAAGCAGATTACATTTTCTCCAATGTTTTCAAAAGTTTTTCCCCGATTTCAATGAAATTTGTAGCAAATAATCACTATATATAGCAGCATTGATGATATTCATTTCGATAAAATATTTTGATATTTAAAATAATTATCTCATTTTATTGAAAAAATATTTAAAATATTGTGTTCCGAATTATTAAGCAAGTATTCTATTTACGGATCTAAATGGTGAAAATGGGTAAGAAGAAGGATTTAACACTAACTGAGAAAAGAGAAATAGTCAAGTTACTCGCCGAAAATATAAAATCTATTGAAATTGCGAAGCAGTTTGGCAGAGCTTATCGAACTGTAAACAAGTTTGTGGCGGAGGGTACCAAACTGAGGCAGCGAAGTGATAAAGGAGTTATAAGAAAAGTGACAAGGCGGCAGATATCTGTAATCAAGCGCAAACTGCAAAGCATCCATTGTCCTTAAGTAAAGAGGTTTTTGAGCAGGCTGGCATACATAATGTACCAAGAACATCTCGATGTGGAATCCTCAAAACAATTGGCAAGACGTGTAAACCTGCGATTCAGTCACCATTAACACCCAGGTACAAGAAGCAGCGTGTTGAATGGGCGCGTCAGTACGTGAAAACAGATTTTAATACTGTATTCTTCACCGATGAATGAAAAGCAACCCTTGAGGGACTTGATGTTTGGTCAAGAAGATGGACTGCTGAGAGCCAATTTCTACCATCGAGATTAAGACGCCAACAAGGTGGAGGTAGCGTCATGTTTTGGGCAGGATTGATGGGCAATGAAGTAGCTGTCCCATACAGAGTGCCTGAGGGGTGTAAAAATGAATACCCAGTCTTACACAAACTTTCTAAAAGAAAACCTCATTCCATGGTAGAGATTGACCCTTAGCAATCCATCTTCTTGACCAACCATCAGATCCCTCAAGGGTTGCTCTTCATTCATCGGTTAACAATACAGTATTAAAATCTGTTTTCACGTACTGACGCGCCCATTCAACACGCTGCTTCTTGTACCTGGGTGTTAATGGTTACTGAATCGTAGGTTTACACGTCTTGCCAATTGTTTGGAGGATTCCACATCGAGATGTTCTTGGTACATTATGTATGCCAGCCTGCTCAAAAACCTCTTTACTTAAGGATAATGGATGCTTTGCAGTTTGCGCTTGATTACATATCTGCCGCCTTGTCACTTTTCTTATAACTCCTTTATCACTTCGCTGCCTCAGTTTGGTACCCTCCGCTACAAACTTGTTTACAGTTTGATAAGCTCTGCCAAACTGCTTCGCAATTTCAATAGATTTTATATTTTCGGCGAGTAACTTGACTATTTTTCTTTTCTCAGTTAATGTTAAATCTTTCTTCTTGCCCATTTTCACCATTTAGATCCGTAAATAGAATACTTGCTTAATAATTCGGAACACAATATTTTACATATTTTTCAATAAAATGAGATAATTATTTTAATTATCAAAATATTTTATCGAAATGAATACCATCGGTGCTGCTATATAGTGATTATTTGCTACAAATTTCATTGAAATCGGGGAAAAACTTTTGAAAACATTGGAGAAAATGTAATCTGCTTAATAATACGTGCGAACGCAGTGTAGTTACCCATATCTTCAATTACCTGAAATCTAAATAAAAAATATTAATGCAAAATACCCATGACAACGGATTATGATTTTATATATTATACTTCGGTAGTGTAGTGGTTAGCATCACTGACTACGAATGCACGGGACCCAGGCTCGATTCCCGCCGAGGACAAGCGGCGCTCAGCTCACCCAGCTGTTCAACCTCCCATACAAAAAAGAAAAACCTGGTCGGTAAATAAATGGGGACCCTGGGTAGCCTAGTGGTTAAGAGGGTGGGCTGTGATCGGGAAGTCGTGAAATCGAGTTCGGGCAAGGACTTGGTAATTTATGACTTTTTTGGTGGGTCGTGGTTCGGACTTCACTTTAAGCTGTGGGTCTAGGATGGAGCAACAAATTTGACCTTTGTCAGAATGAACAATTTGAGAGGAAGCAAAACTAAGGTTTGTGTGTATACACACACACACACATATATATATGAGAGAGAGAGAGAGAGAGAGAGAGATGAGAGAGAGAGAGAGAGAGAGAGAGAGAGAGATTTTAATTTATAATCAGTACACATAACTCAATATACTGGAGTGAAAATAGAGCATTTACCCTTGTATGAGATCTTTGGAATGGCAATTGAACATCTCGTTTGATTTATTGCAATGAAAGATTGTTATCTGCACTGCAGGAATTGTGACACACAAATGTTACTATGTAACGGCTATTTCCCATTTCATTTTTAACGCTAAGTGGGTCTCACTTTTAACTTTAATATATATATATATATCGCTGAAGCTTTTTTCTGTGACCATAATTCTTTTGTAGGTTAAGAATGATTTAGGGGTGAATTTTGTATATAATTCATTTTTTATTTTAACCTTAATTAAAGCGTGTCTTAATTTAGGTGTCCGAAACGTAATTTTCTCCATGAGCTCAATATTACAATACCAGAACTTTTTTAACTTGTGCAGCTTATTGTGTCGTATATAATGTAAAGTTTCGGAAAAATGTTCGCCTAGAAAAATAAAAGTTCTAAAATGCATAAAAAAATTACTAATTGGTAATACTGTAATTTGTTCTTCTTTGGATTTTTTTCTTATTTTTTTGGCTTTAGTAAAATTTCGAAAACAAAAGAAGTTAGAATTCTTAGAAATTGTAGGTTTTAAAGCGAATTATTGCCGAAACTATCTGAAAGTGACGATTCGTTCGCAGTAAAAGCTGTAGAAATATACTGTGTATAAATTTATATATATATATATATATATATATATATATATATATATATTATATATATTTTTTTATGTACAATAGAAAATAGAAAATCTATTTACATACAAAATAATTTTTAAAGTTTCAAGAAATTATTTGTTTTATGGGACCTTTTCCAGTTTGTGTACCGTTTTTCATATAATTTATTTTTGAGAATATTTTTGTTAAAACTAACGAAAATATCACGACTTAACCTAACCAATTATCAAGGGCGTACAGTTGATCTATTATTAATTATAACATTGTTTGTTTCTGGAATAGTATTTACTATTTACTAATAGATCAACTGTACGCTCTTGATAATTAATTGGTTAGGTTAAGTCGTGATATTTTCGTTAGTTTTAACAAAAATATTCTCAAAAATAAATTATATGAAAAACGGTACACAAACTGGAAAAGGTCCGTTTTATGTTGTAAAAATTAAAATAACAAAATAATATTATGTATGTATATTTTAAACAAATAGATTTTAACTGAACTTAGACCTACAAGCTTCAGCATTGGCTTCAACTACTCTCAGACTTTTTAGATTTCAACTAAAAAAACGTAATGTTTTACATGAATTTTATTCCCTTCACTGTAAAGTATTTTGTGAAGGTTTTTCTTTTTAATTCGAATGCGCGACATCAGGACCAATGCGCGCAACCAATGGCAACTTTACACTAGATTTAGTATATATCAAACAAAATACTTGCTAAATATCCAACATGCGTGTATAAAACTATAAATATTTATTAATTAATATTAGGGATAGGCCCTAAAACGGGGTTCACCAATTAATTTTATCTGTGGTCAGCATACGTTCTTTCTGTCGGGCTAATTTATGGCGTTTGTGCCAAAATTTAACTTATGGGCTAAAATGTGTTCGTTTTATATTGTTTCGTTTGAGCCAACTAAAAAAAAATGACATCTTTTTACTTTTATATTAGCTCAGGTTAGGTTTGTTTTAGTAAGTTTAGTTTGGTTAGTTGAACGCCCGGATAGAGTTATACAACCTAAAGTATTTAATGCAATTGAAACGTACATTTTGACCCAAATAAAATGATAGGAAATTAACAAAATTGGGTGCAGAAATTAAATTGGCGCAAATACTATAGTATACACCGCCTCTGTATCTCCATCAAGGTCCGCTACCCACACTAATTTTTTATTTTTTTTGTTTCGTCGTAATGGGGCCAACATTATTTTACCAAAATCAACTTAAAATCACAATTTTTAATCTCCCTTTTGAAAAGTAAATTTAAACTTTACAAAAAAGAATTAAAAAAGTTTAATTTTGAATTTTTTTGAAATGTCAAAGTTTGCTTATATTCTTAACAAAATAATAATGATGGAGTTGTTTAACTTTGTTTGCAACATCTAAGGTTATATGACGAAGGGAACCTACACCTTTACGCGAGATCCGAACCACGGGTCGCTACATAATCTGGATGCAAAAGATGATCTCCTATCCAACTTCTTCTCAGATCTAATATCGCTTAACTTCGTGATCGACGGGAAGCGGTGTTACGACACTGACCACGACGTGGCCCTACAATAAATCGTTACGCTAATCAGTGTAGAGACTAGAGAATATCTAATATTTTCAACGCTCTTCAACATTTTTAATAGGAGCAATCGGGTGACATGAAAGTTTGCCATATTTAAAATCCAAATCGCATTATGAAAAGCAATATTAAAATACTTATTGGTATGAAATTAATGTTATATACAGGGTGTTTCAGGTCGACCCTAGAAATATGGAAAGTGGAAATTTGTAGTTTGTATTTGAAGTTTGTCATAGTAATTCCGCCAATTTCCATATTTCTAGGGTCGGCCTGAAACACCTTGTATTAAAAATCTCATAAATTACTCTCAGCCATCATCAATTGGAGTTAATATGGTCGTAGGATATGGCCAAAGAAGGTTTCCTTCATTATTTGATCCCTTTTAGCTTTGTACTTTATTAGATATACTATATAATTAAATTACATTTTAATATAATTTTACGAGTCAAGATGATGTATATTAAAAATTAATTACGTAAAATTACTTTCAATATTCAACAGCAAGTGGCCTAAGTGTTGTGTATTGAATTTAACTGTATGCGAATACAACTTCAAGGGAAAGTTTTGAAATGCTCTCAAGTGTACTTTGGTGTTAAAATAAATTTGTTTACCTTCTCGATGTATTCAGCGCGAATCGCTAATCAAAGTGCTCTTTGTTACTTATAGAAGTTAGATGCATTATCTTAGCAAACTAATTAAAGTATCCTAAATTTAGCTGCGCTTTGATTATCCCCCAAAGGGTATACAGCAGTAAGCATTAATATGATCCTAAGATATGGTAAAAGAATTTTTTTTTTGTATTGTTTGACCACTTTTAGGTTGGTTTTTTAAACATTATCACTTTTGAGCAACATTTAAAAAAAAAAGTGTTTCTGAGAGGTCGGTTTTTTTTTTCAAAAAACACGACATCCCCAATCCCCAAACACGTTGCATCACTATATTCTATTGTTTTGAGTACAGACGGGATGAATGATGTGTAACTTAACTGGATTTTAAGAGTTTTGAATAATTTTCATTATCGGCCGAATTTCAAGGAAGTTTCAAACTTCGTAACAAATACACAACAACTGTTCCGACTATCTTAGAAGTAATTTTTCTAATAACCTAAATTTAGGATGCTATAAAACAAAGTTAGGGATCCAATACATGTTGTTTTGCTTCTTATTAACCCGTAAATGTTGCTCATATACCCGTTATTACAAAATATACATGAGAATAGTATCTTTTACTTCATTTGTATAACTCCAAAAATTCCTCATTACCATTTTTGTTTTAGAAATGATTTTCTGTATTGATTTTGTTGTATCTTGGTCATAATACAGGGTGTTCAAAAAGTCGTACTACATTTGAAAAATTTGTCATTAATAACTATGACAATAAATTTTCAAACTAGTGCGACTTTTTGAATACCCTGTATAAGCTAGATATTTAAATTGTTTAATGCGTTCACTTATTTAACATTTCAGTTTTAATTATCAGTGTGTACAGTGAAGAGATTTGGGAAAGAAACAGATTTCGGTTCAGTAGCATTGAAATTATTATCCTTATTCGGAGCATTATTTTCCTCTCTTTAATTGCAATTTTAAGACCTTTAGCTAATGGGCTTTTTAGTTTGTACCATGTGTACACTATACATGGCTTCATTACGCGAAACAATTAACCCGCTAATATCGACATAAAAGAACAAATGTGCTACGAATGAATCTTGTTTTTATTACGTAACAAAATCTAAAACTTTTTGCACGGAGAAAAATCCTTGGTTAAAACAGCTAAATGGATGGATGGTTAACTATTTGTACACGATATCAAATGACCAATTCGACTATACTTTGATTAATCAAATTCTTCTATGGCTGCACTAATTAATTAAATTTTATCAGAACAATAAGCATGGTTCGCGCAACTATAGCATAGTTGGATTGACTATTTGGTAAAGTGGCACTTGATTATTTTAACTTTAGATTCTGTGTCCATGTGAATAAACATTTCCCATTCTAAATATATAAATCTTGAGGGTGTACCAAAATTACAAAATATTAAGTACAGAAACTGATACATTGTTTTTTTTTCTATTTCACTAAATAATATTGTGATAAACTTTATTACACGCTTTGCATACATACGAAAAGGAGCTCCAGATCGTAAATATACTTTCTTCAGACTTATTATTAATAATTTCCTTCAGAACACATAGGCCATATTACTGGAAGGAGTTCCCCCAAACTTTTTAATATGCCTTTAGTTGAAAATGACAAACTCAGCAGGGATATAAGTAGAATATAATATTAATAAAAGCAAAAGTGAAATATTCAGAGAGAGCTCGTTCTGAAAAACTTTCAAGTTTTCATCTGACAAATCTTTCGCGACACCCGGAGAAAAGCCCGTTTTAAACTCTTTGATCAGACTCGTAAATTCAGGCACCAAAGTCCTTGCAAGATTTTCATTCACTTCACCTAAAGTGAGGTTGCAATATTGCAGTTGCAATGAATGTTGTGGATGAGAACGTTAAGGTTAATTCTACCGTATTTAAGATTTTTTTAATAAAGAATATTCCATCCCCCATCAACTGCTGACGGGATGGGGTCTAAACTTAACTTATTTCGCTCTTAACAAATTTCTCAAACTGTTGGTTATTATTTAGATTAGCCGCACAAGCTTTTATGGCTCGAATTAAATCTACTTGTCTTCATCGTGTTCTGGATGCTTCATGATGAGCTCCAGTTTGACACATATTCAAACAAATGAGCTCTAATTTCGGTCTACCGCGAAGGCATCATATATCATAAGCATCTTTAGAATCCCTTTTTAGCGTAATGATAAGATCTCTCCACCCAGGAATTATCTTTATAGTGTGGCGACTTTACAACATTTGATTAAAGGGGGAAGGTCTTATAGTTTGGAACCTTATACGCTTTAACAGGAAATGTTAACAAATACATTTCAGAGATTTTGCTAAGTGTTTATTCCACCATTAGCAATTTTTTTTGTGTAGGTTGTAGCTGTCAAATGTGTATACATGCATGTAGGTGCTGGGAAACACGTATAATATCCGTTAGAAGGTGGAACCTCACACGAAACCGCTGCAAGTTCTTGCAGTAATATATATATATATATATATATATATATATATATATATTATATATATTATATATATATATATATATATATATGTATATATATATATATATATATATATATATATATATATACACACACACTGAGAAATTTCAGCTGTTACGGTACGGAAAAAGAGAAGACCTAAAATCCATGGAATATTATACCCCAAATGGGCAGAAAATTCAGAAAAATTCTAAAGCCAAAGATTTAGGGGTTGTAATGACCGATGATGCGAAATTTTAAACACAAAATAAGATAGCAGTAAACAGAGCAAAGAGAATAAATGGGCAGATACTGAGAACCTTTAAACGAAGGGATAGGAATATAATGATTCCTCTACTGAAAATACTGATCATACCCAAATTGGAATACTGCTCTGTCCTAACACCCCCATATAAAAACGAAGACATTAAACAGCTAGAAGGGATTCAGAGAAGCTTCACAGCAAAGATCAACGGGCAAAGAACTAAATTACTGGGAAAGGTTACGCGAACTAAACCTATATTCACTGGAAAGGAGGAGAGAGAGATACACCATCATTTACACTTGGAAAATAATGGAGAAACTAGTCCCTAATCTTACTCTGAACCCTGTAACTCCCCAAACAATGGTGGAAAGTAGAAAAGGAAGACTATGTCGTGTTCCCAAATTAAAGGCGAAACAGGGAATATCCTTAACCCTGAAAGAAAATAGTTCTGATGTGAGAGGACCAAAACTGTTTAATCAGCTGCCCAAAGACCTAAGGAACACGAATGGTGTTGCAGTGGACATCTTTAAAAGAAGATTAGACGCCTGGCTCAGAACAATCCCCGATGAGCCGGGCGTACCCGGCTATGTGAGGTGGAGAGTACGAGAAACCAACCCACTACTTCACCAGGCCAACTCGAAAGGAGGGACGACAAGCTTGACCTTCGTGAAATGAGGAATCATCGCACGGAACCTTTGAAAGGTTGAAAGGAAAGGTGTGTGTGTGTGTGTAATATATATATATATATATATATATATATATATATATATATATATATATATATATATATGCAGGGAATCCCCAGCTCGTACAATAAGCTACCAAAGGATACCAAGGGATAGGTCCTACACTGGACCACACCTATCTCACAGCTGAGTGTATCCCTATTTTGGTCACTCAGAGCGTACATATAAGGTCCCTGTACATGATCTATTATTAGGAACAAGATCTCAAGTTGGTTGTTTCCTTCTTAAGATCATAAATGACCCTTAACTATTCTTTGAATAATAAACATTCATACAGCCTCAAGCTTACTTTACACAAATTAGACCAAAATTCTGAGCATCAATAATTTAAAACGTTCTTTCATGCACTCAAAAGGGAGGTAACTGATATTTGACTGAAGATAAATAAATAAAATGTTTAGAAAGACAAAATATTAACAATTTTCTCGTGCAACTTCGAATGTTTTGTGATAAGATTCGTTTATTTTAACCAAATACCAGCATCGGTTTAGAATGTAACTTTTTATCGTTTATTCTTTACTGCAAAGAATATTATTCATATGGTAATTTATTCGTAGTTGGATCGAAAAAAAAAGAGAGAGAGAGAGAGATTAGCAATGTAATGTTTTTTTTTTCTAGCCAGCGACCGTATTTCAGCGGGTAACATCGTTTTCCTTATAAGCGAAGTGAAGTGACTTAGATCGGTGTTTCAAATCCCGATTGTGCTGGATACGCAATAATTCAGCAATGGGTCGCGTTAGTCTGGCCTGAGCGCCGTGCCACTTTCTGACCCTTCTCGACATTTTGTTTTTCTGTAAATGAGACGTTATTTACAATATCTTCCATGGTGCGTTCGATGACCTCTCATGAGGTTGGGATTCTGTACTTTATTCAAGATCCTTCTTTACACTTTAATAACAACTATGTTATAATATGCAAATACATTATTCACAAACGCAAATGTTATCGAAAAATACTTCTAAGAACTCTTTAGCGAAACTGCAGATATAATGTCTCCACGATTGGAATGTATTGTATTTTATCTATTCATAAATAATATACGTTAATATATTAGTACATTATTCAAAGTTGATAACGTAATATTAACATGAGCATTTTTTTCACAGTTATTAATGTATTACCTTATACAGTATATATATTCAAAGAATGAAAGAGTTATTATTGAAAGTATGCGTTTTTTAATAGTTTTTGTCATGTTGATTGCATAATGCATAATTATACTCTTTTAACCGCACCAGCGTTGACATATTAAAATGTCGGTTTGGAAGTTATTTCTGTAGCAAGGAAAGCAACTCTCTCTCTCTCTCGCTCTCTCTCTCGCTCTCTCTCTCTCGCTCTCTTTGAGGGTGTAGAAAATTTTCCGTGGCACCCGTTGCCATTGGTACCTCCTCGGTATGGACCGCAAGGCCTTTTGAGGTACTTCTTTTCCTTGTAACTCCTTGAACTCTCTCTCTCTCTCTCTCTCTCTCTCTCTCTCTCTCTCATATAGAGAAGATTTAGCGCGTTACCGAGCAGTCAGAAAAAAAAAGGTTGGAACTTAATTTTAATGGAAAAAAGATGGTAGGTGGCAAAATTATATATACAATTGAAAGACATTAGTGAGAGTATATGAACCTGATAGAATTTACGAAGGCCACTTAATTTTGCACCATGCAGATTTCTCCCTAAGGTCAGTTACGTTCGAGTAATGGTCCTGAAGGTATTCAAAATTGCAGTATAAATATTTCTTCAAGATTACTCCAGCTATTACGACCATTCCAAAATCTAACTTACCGCTACGAAACTTCCGTAGAATCAATCTTAATTCCTTAACCTGCGGAGTTCTATTTTTGCAGCCAGTCGGAGACTCAAGAAAGTAAAGATTGTACGCACTGCAGGTGGCCAGACACGGACGAGTTTAACGTTCAACAAAGTCCAACACAAGCTACACCCTAATAGCCTATTCACACTGAACCTGAACACCCATGGACATTTGTTTCGAGATTATCCTGGGTGATGTGACCGCTTTCGGAACAATGAACATGTGTCCAGCGGGTTCCAATTTTTACTCGGGAATAGTTGTCCAGCAATAAATTTCCTCGACCATTTTTTTGGGGGAATATTCAGGAATAAAGTCTCAAACTGCAAGCAGGGCAGACTATTAACAATTTCTTTTTGCTAATAAAATTTTAGCTAAAGGTTTAAGTTCATCTTTTATGCTTCGAAAGTGTGTATTTTATTTCTAATTCTTGTTATTTTCCTTATTTTTATATCAAATGTATATTCTTGTACAGACTAGAATAGTGCTTAAGGGGCTTTCGCCCTAGCCTAAGACTCTTAGGTTGCATAAACCCTAGGGCAAATATGGTGTGTGTGTATATAATGATTTTGCTTCAGCCACAAAGTGAAAATTTTATTAAATCATACCTCTACATTTATTTAACTTGGAGTAGATATAAAACTAAATTATAGGCTATACCTAGCATGCGTTATTCAGGTAGGCTTACCAACTAAGCTAGAGGCGCTGCCTACAGCGGTTATATAATTATTGATCAAATTTGCAGAGTAAGTAATTTTACCGATATTCTGCATCATTATATATATATATATATATATATATATATATATATATATATATATGATGATAAGCTTTATTGGCAGGATATAAATCCCATAAAAAAGTACGACATTCTTAAAGGTAATAAACGATGAGATAAATCCAACAATAGTAAATATGAAAAACTAAAAATTAGCACTAAAAGAGAGAGAGAAAATAAGACACGTACTGAAATAAGTAATAATAAAAAGTACCCACATCGAAGACTACAAAAAGAAAAAAAAGAAATAAAAGAAAATGTACACGTAGTGACATTATCAACATATATATATATATATATGTAGTAATGATAAGATGATAATGATAATGTTCGTTGACAAGCTACAGATCACAAAAAAAAGGTATAGTACCCATCAAGGTAATCACCGATGCAACTAATTAAACATCACATTTAACAAACAAAAAATTACTTCGGTAATAAAGACATAACAATAATACACGTAATGAAACGAGAAATAATAAAATTAATAACAGCATCCCAAAGGTAGTACGAAGAAAAATAAATAAAAATAAAAAGTACATGTAATAGAAAAGCTAAAGCAGAAGTTAAGCGGAGCTATAGACAAACACTTTCATACCATGAGGTCCACAATCCAGAAGACATAAGGCAGGACTGATGGACAAGTGGACTGCCTGAGCTTTTAATTCTTCGCATTAGACTGTATTGGGCACGTCTTGTTACCTCAGGAAGGCTCGGAACGTTGCGGTTAGCGAACATTTGAGAGGCTGAGTATCTTGGTAGTAACTTATGCAGTAGTCTATAGGATCAATTGTAAAGCAAATTGAGGGTTCTGCAGGACATTTTATAAATTATTAACCCAGCGTTGCTGCCCATAAATATTAGTGCAGAAAGCACGAAAATTAGTGTATTTAGCTTCGCTTGTACAGAATTTGGAGTTCCTTATAATCATGTTTGCCTCCGCACAGTGACTTCGATATTGTCAGTCTAAGTCGTCATTCAAGGAGCTGGTGATAGTTTGATCCAGATACTTAAATTCTTGTACCTACTCTATTGGTTCGTCTCTCATTTTCAAATTAATATTAACTGTTTGAGCTTTTATAATATTAGATGTTTATTTGAGCTTTTAAGATGGAATTGTATGATCTCAGCTTTAGTAACATTAAAATTAATTTCATGGTTTTGTGAATATGATTCGCAAATTTTTATATGATGATCCAGAACTTTAACCGAAGTGCTTATTAATACCATATCATCGGCATAGACTGAGTTATTTATCTTCATGTTATCTATACAGCATCCCATTCTTGCCTTATTAAGAGAAGTAATTAATCCATCAATATATATACGAGTATTAAACAGCAGAGGAGAGAGTAAGAAGCCTTGTCTAACTCCGCATGAGGAATCACAACATTCGAACAATACATTGCCTCATCTAACAGTAAAAGTTTGGTGTGTGTGCCAAAATTTCAATAAATCTAAAACATATTGTGGAACATTCCTGTCTTCTAATTTTTAAAATAGGATATTGTGATTCACTCGATCATATGCTTTGCTTGTATCCAAAAAACGACTGTAAATAGTTGAACTACTGGTAAAGCCTAAAGCTTAAGGGCCAAACTAAAATATAAATAGTCCAGCTTCATGTCATTGTAAATTGTAAAACGAATGTATTTATTTTATTATTAATAATAAAGGTTATTCAATTCAATTCAATTAAAATATTTAAATACAATCTCCTTCAAAACATAAATACAGAGGTCAGTTGATTGGGACCTTACCTATATATGATTATCTTGATGGATAGTATACCTTTTTTTTATGTAATATATAATATATATACACACACACACACACACAGTATATATACATACATATACATTATATATATATATATATACACACACACACACACATATATATATATATATATATATATACATATATATATATACAGTGTATATATAGTACATATATACATACATATACATATATATAATATATATATATATATATATATATATATATAATGTTATAATGTTATAATGTTTCAGACCAACAAAGACCCTAGGATCCACTCATGGCTGGTCTACCTAACTGTGTTCGTAATCGTGTATTGTGTATACACATACGAGGAAAAGTGTAGGTGTGGCTGTAAAGACTGTACAGTAATGTAGAAATGTGTGTGCACCCATTATGGGTCTCCCATTTAAAGGTGTTTGTGGGGCAAGTGAAGATCATGAGTTTTTCAATACCTCACAGTACTATGGGGGGCACCGCTCGGCAGAGGAATCTCTTTAAATGGGGTGTGTAAGGACAGAGAGTATCCCCTAACCCAAGACGCTGCCTCCCTATATCCCACAACACTTGTGTTGAGCTGTGGGATCTATCCCCACAAAGCCTTAATTTTACTACCTTAAACTATACCCTTTCTATCAACATGCGCGTCCAATCGATTCTTAAACATGTTTATAGACGTGCTACTAATTACTTCTACCGGCAAACTATTCCAGCTATTTACTATTCTATGCGTAAAAAAGTTTTTCGCAACTGCTGTCTCGAACCTTCTACTTGTCAACTTACACCCGTTATTTCTAGTCTATTATATTGAGATATTTCGAAAAAGCTATCTCTATCTACGTTATCAAACCCATTCATAATTTTGAAAACCTGGATTAGATCACCCCTTAACCTCCTAGTCTCGAGTGTAGTCAATTTTAACTCTTTAAGCATATCCTCGTACGACTTTGACCTAAGAGACGGAATCATCTTAGTTGCTCGTCTTTGAACTCTTTCGATTTTGTCTATATCTTTGCGCATATGCGGATTCCAAAATTGGACCGCGTACTCCAAATGGGGTCTAACTAATGATTTATAAAGAGGAACTATAATATCGCGCGATTTGTACTCAAAATTTCGAGCTATAAAACCTAACACTTTGTTCGCCTTATTGACCGCCGCTGTACTTTGTTTCGCTACTTTTAAATCACCAGTGACTATAACTCCTAAATCTTTTTCCTGCTCTACGCTTGTTAAATCTTTCCCTGACATACTATACGCAAAATTACCGTTACGCGAACCTATATGCATAATTTTGCACTTATCCACGTTAAATCTCATTTGCCATGTGACTGACCAATCAACGATTTTATTCAGATCTTCCTGAATTTTACCTCTATCTTCGTCATTAATCGCCCTACCACCCAGCTTCGTGTCATCCGCAAACTTTGAAACTGTACTGACTAGGCCGACATCTAAATCGTTAATATATATAAGAAAAAGCAAGGGGCCCAATACAGAACCCTGAGGAACGCCACTCGCTACATTAGCCCAACACGACTCCGCTCCATCAACGACCACCCTCTGTTTCCTGCCTCGCAACCATTCTTCTAGCCAATTTATTACTACACCCCTGATTCCATGAGCCTTAGTTTTTTCAATCAGTCTTTTGTGCGGCACGGTGTCAAACGCTTTTTGAAAATCTAAATACACTACATCAACCGCCCGATGTCTATCGTAAACGTCAACCACGCTTTGGAAAAATTCTAAAAGATTAGTTAAGCAAGATTTGTTTCGCCTAAAACTTTGCTGCGTATTTCTGACCAGATTATGCACTTCTAAGTGTTCGACTATACGATCCCTAATTATTGATTCCCAGTAGCTTACCTACAACAGACGTTAAACTGATTGGCCTATAATTTCCCGCCGCACCTTTATCGCCTTTCTTAAAGATAGGTGTTACGTTCGCTAACTTGAAATTATCTGGTACGCACCCCTCAGAAATAGACGCATTAAAAATCTTTGTTAGCGGCACAACAATGCTATCTTTTAATTCTTTTAGTTGGATGGGATATATGGAATCCGGACCCGGTGATTTACGCGTTTTCATTTTATCAATATAGCGCATTACTTCCCCTTCACTAACGACAATATTATCCAAAATATTACCATTATCAAAAGGTATTATGTCTATGACCGTAGGGATATTCGTTACATCTTCTATAGTAAAAACTGACGTAAAAAATTCGTTTAGCAAGGTAGCCATTTCCTTGTTTTCAGAGACTAGATCTCCATTTCCATTTTTTAATGGACCTAAGACACTTTTTACTGGATTTCTATTATTGACGTATTGAAAGAATCGCTTGGGATTTTCTTTACCGTCACGAGCTATGGAGATTTCAAATTCGCGTTTTGACTTTTTTATTACACTTTTAGCTTCACGCCTTAGAGATATGTAGTTGTTTCGTAACAACAGATTATCTTTATCGGACTTGTATAGCCTATAAGCCCTCTCTCTACTCTTTATAATGTCTCCTACTCTAGAAGTAAACCACAAGGGCTTGTTGTTTACTTTCGCACGCTTAATTTTGTACGGTACACATTCCTCATTTATAGTCCTAAATACCTTTACGAACGATTCCCACATTAGTTTTGCGTTGGAGTTCCCCATTACGTTTTCCCAATTGACGTGTGAAAATTTATTTCGAAATTTACTAAAGTCTGCGTGCTGGAAGCTAGGAATTTTAGTCGAGTTAGTTGGTTTCGAGTGACTTACTGAGAGGACAAACTCTACCATATTGTGATCGCTATTGCTCAACGGTTCTATTACTTGAAGATCAGTAATTAGCCTATCATCCGTAGTTATTACTAAATCTAAAATACTGTCCAACCTCGTAGGTTCCCCAACCTTTTGAATAAGAAAGCTATCCTCGAGAAAATTAACAAAACGATTACCTTCCGCGTCTCCCTACATTGTATCGTAATTCACGTTGGCGCAATTAAAGTCACCCATAACTAAAGCCTGCTCACTACCGATTATTCTCTTTAGTTCACGATATAACGCTTCGTCCGTAGCAGCTGTTTGATTTGGGGGCCTATATATAACCGCAACAAGAAGTTTGAAATCGTTGAATTTAAGTCATGCGGTTTGCTTCTACAAAGCTTCAATTTAATATTTAGGAGAAATCCAATGACAAGGAGGAATGTAAATGCCATGAAAAGTCTTCTTTAATGCGCAACGTTTCGAGCAATACGCTCATCATCAGGCTAGATAATAACAATATGAAATTAGAATCAATAAATAAATGTGAACAAGACAAAATAATTTCTATAAAACCTATTCATTACAAGCAAATTTTAAAAAGACTAAAAGAAGAGGGTTAAATTCAAAGTTATAAAAATTTACATATAAAATTACAAGAAATTTAAAAAGCTATTTTTAAATTACATATAGTAAATTTGAAATTAGTACACTGGAATAATTAACACTAATACAATGGAATAATTAACACTACGAACCTTTCAATCCCCCCTCCCCAACTCCCCTCCCCCCCCCCAATTTTTTATAATCCCCCCTCACCAACTTATAACTCTCCAACCGCCCAACCCATAGCTTGTTTCCTGTTTGTTTTGTTTTAAATTACTCGTGCCTCGGAACCAGCATTGAAAGGTTCGTAGTGTTAATTATTCCATTGTATTAGTGTTAATTATTCCAGTGTACTAATTTCAAATTTACTATATGTAATTTAAAAATAGCTTTTTAAATTTCTTGTAATTTTATATGTAAATTTTTATGACTTTGAATTTAACCCTCTTCTTTTAGTCTTTTTAAAATTTGCTTTTAATGAATAGGTTTTATAGAAATTATTTTGTCTTGTTCACATTTATTTATTGATTCTAATTTCATATTGTTATTATCTAGCCTGATGAGCGTATTGCTCGAAACGTTGCGCATTAAAGAAGACTTTTCATGGCATTTACATTCCTCCTTGTCATTGGATTTCTCCTCAATATTATATATATATATATATATATATATATATATATATCGTAAAGAACGACGCTTGTATAGGAGATATTCCGCGCAAGACGAGAGAGAGAAAACGGAACAAATGAAAAAATGAAGTACCACCTGGGAATCGAACCCGGGATCTTCCGATTGCCGGTCAGACGCGATACCATTACACCATGGACTCCACTCTTCCAAATGCCGTAATTCTTCTACATACTCGCAGAAACCAATGCCCCAAGGGGGCACCTCCCGCATGCCGTAACATTATATACATTCAACTGCAAAGAACACGCAGTATAAATAACGTAAAGAACGACGCTTGTATAGGAGATATTCCGCGCAAGACGAGAGAGAGAAAACGGAACAAATGAAAAAATGAAGTACCACCTGGGAATCGAACCCGGGATCTTCCGATTGCCGGTCAGACGCGATACCATTACACCATGGACTCCACTCTTCCAAATGCCGTAATTCTTCTACATACTCGCAGAAACCAATGCCCCAAGGGGGCACCTCCCGCATGCCGTAACATTATATACATTCAACTGCAAAGAACACGCAGTATAAATAACGTAAAGAACGACGCTTGTATAGGAGATATTCCGCGCAAGACGAGAGAGAGAAAACGGAACAAATGAAAAAATGAAGTACCACCTGGGAATCGAACCCGGGATCTTCCGATTGCCGGTCAGACGCGATACCATTACACCATGGACTCACTCTTCCAAATGCCGTAATTCTTCTACATACTCGCAGAAACCAATGCCCCAAGGGGGCACCTCCGCATGCCGTAACATTATATACATTCAACTGCAAAGAACACGCAGTATAAATAACGTAAAGAACGACGCTTGTATAGGAGATATTCCGCGCAAGACGAGAGAGAGAAAACGGAACAAATGAAAAAATGAAGTACCACCTGGGAATCGAACCCGGGATCTTCCGATTGCCGGTCAGACGCGATACCATTACACCATGGACTCACTCTTCCAAATGCCGTAATTCTTCTACATACTCGCAGAAACCAATGCCCCAAGGGGGCACCTCCCGCATGCCGTAACATTATATACATTCAACTGCAAAGAACACGCAGTATAAATAACGTAAAGAACGACGCTTGTATAGGAGATATTCCGCGCAAGACGAGAGAGAGAAAACGGAACAAATGAAAAAATGAAGTACCACCTGGGAATCGAACCCGGGATCTTCCGATTGCCGGTCAGACGCGATACCATTACACCATGGACTCACTCTTCCAAATGCCGTAATTCTTCTACATACTCGCAGAAACCAATGCCCCAAGGGGGCACCTCCCGCATGCCGTAACATTATATACATTCAACTGCAAAGAACACGCAGTATAAATAACGTAAAGAACGACGCTTGTATAGGAGATATTCCGCGCAAGACGAGAGAGAGAAAACGGAACAAATGAAAAAATGAAGTACCACCTGGGAATCGAACCCGGGATCTTCCGATTGCCGGTCAGACGCGATACCATTACACCATGGACTCACTCTTCCAAATGCCGTAATTCTTCTACATACTCGCAGAAACCAATGCCCCAAGGGGGCACCTCCCGCATGCCGTAACATTATATACATTCAACTGCAAAGAACACGCAGTATAAATAACGTAAAGAACGACGCTTGTATAGGAGATATTCCGCGCAAGACGAGAGAGAGAAAACGGAACAAATGAAAAAATGAAGTACCACCTGGGAATCGAACCCGGGATCTTCCGATTGCCGGTCAGACGCGATACCATTACACCATGGACTCCACTCTTCAAATGCGAGTATGTAGAAGAATTACGGCATTTGGAAGAGGAGTCCATGGTGTAATGGTATCGCGTCTGACCGGCAATCGGAAGATCCCGGGTTCGATTCCCAGGTGGTACTTCATTTTTTCATTTGTTCCGTTTTCTCTCTCTCGTCTTGCGCGGAATATCTCCTATACAAGCGTCGTTCTTTACGTTATTTATACTGCGTGTTCTTTGCAGTTGAATGTATATAATGTTACGGCATGCGGGAGGTGCCCCCTTGGGGCATTGGTTTCTGCGAGTATGTAGAAGAATTACGGCATTTGGAAGAGTGAGTCCATGGTGTAATGGTATCGCGTCTGACCGGCAATCGGAAGATCCCGGGTTCGATTCCCAGGTGGTACTTCATTTTTTCATTTGTTCCGTTTTCTCTCTCTCGTCTTGCGCGGAATATCTCCTATACAAGCGTCGTTCTTTACGTTATTTATACTGCGTGTTCTTTGCAGTTGAATGTATATAATGTTACGGCATGCGGGAGGTGCCCCCTTGGGGCATTGGTTTCTGCGAGTATGTAGAAGAATTACGGCATTTGGAAGAGTGAGTCCATGGTGTAATGGTATCGCGTCTGACCGGCAATCGGAAGATCCCGGGTTCGATTCCCAGGTGGTACTTCATTTTTTCATTTGTTCCGTTTTCTCTCTCTCGTCTTGCGCGGAATATCTCCTATACAAGCGTCGTTCTTTACGTTATTTATACTGCGTGTTCTTTGCAGTTGAATGTATATAATGTTACGGCATGCGGGAGGTGCCCCCTTGGGGCATTGGTTTCTGCGAGTATGTAGAAGAATTACGGCATTTGGAAGAGTGGAGTCCATGGTGTAATGGTATCGCGTCTGACCGGCAATCGGAAGATCCCGGGTTCGATTCCCAGGTGGTACTTCATTTTTTCATTTGTTCCGTTTTCTCTCTCTCGTCTTGCGCGGAATATCTCCTATACAAGCGTCGTTCTTTACGTTATTTATACTGCGTGTTCTTTGCAGTTGAATGTATATAATGTTACGGCATGCGGGAGGTGCCCCCTTGGGGCATTGGTTTCTGCGAGTATGTAGAAGAATTACGGCATTTGGAAGAGTGAGTCCATGGTGTAATGGTATCGCGTCTGACCGGCAATCGGAAGATCCCGGGTTCGATTCCCAGGTGGTACTTCATTTTTTCATTTGTTCCGTTTTCTCTCTCTCGTCTTGCGCGGAATATCTCCTATACAAGCGTCGTTCTTTACGTTATTTATACTGCGTGTTCTTTGCAGTTGAATGTATATAATGTTACGGCATGCGGGAGGTGCCCCCTTGGGGCATTGGTTTCTGCGAGTATGTAGAAGAATTACGGCATTTGGAAGAGTGGAGTCCATGGTGTAATGGTATCGCGTCTGACCGGCAATCGGAAGATCCCGGGTTCGATTCCCAGGTGGTACTTCATTTTTTCATTTGTTCCGTTTTCTCTCTCTCGTCTTGCGCGGAATATCTCCTATACAAGCGTCGTTCTTTACGTTATTTATACTGCGTGTTCTTTGCAGTTGAATGTATATAATGTTACGGCATGCGGGAGGTGCCCCCTTGGGGCATTGGTTTCTGCGAGTATGTAGAAGAATTACGGCATTTGGAAGAGTGAGTCCATGGTGTAATGGTATCGCGTCTGACCGGCAATCGGAAGATCCCGGGTTCGATTCCCAGGTGGTACTTCATTTTTTCATTTGTTCCGTTTTCTCTCTCTCGTCTTGCGCGGAATATCTCCTATACAAGCGTCGTTCTTTACGTTATTTATACTGCGTGTTCTTTGCAGTTGAATGTATATAATGTTACGGCATGCGGGAGGTGCCCCCTTGGGGCATTGGTTTCTGCGAGTATGTAGAAGAATTACGGCATTTGGAAGAGTGAGTCCATGGTGTAATGGTATCGCGTCTGACCGGCAATCGGAAGATCCCGGGTTCGATTCCCAGGTGGTACTTCATTTTTTCATTTGTTCCGTTTTCTCTCTCTCGTCTTGCGCGGAATATCTCCTATACAAGCGTCGTTCTTTACGTTATTTATACTGCGTGTTCTTTGCAGTTGAATGTATATAATGTTACGGCATGCGGGAGGTGCCCCCTTGGGGCATTGGTTTCTGCGAGTATGTAGAAGAATTACGGCATTTGGAAGAGTGAGTCCATGGTGTAATGGTATCGCGTCTGACCGGCAATCGGAAGATCCCGGGTTCGATTCCCAGGTGGTACTTCATTTTTTCATTTGTTCCGTTTTCTCTCTCTCGTCTTGCGCGGAATATCTCCTATACAAGCGTCGTTCTTTACGTTATTTATACTGCGTGTTCTTTGCAGTTGAATGTATATAATGTTACGGCATGC
>JAJOZX010002867.1:240000-252500 GCA_023014485.1 Bathynomus jamesi
GTTTGGAGGTGGGGTCCACCAACTTCACCTTCGCGCGAAAAGAGGCCGACGCACGGAACTTCACCAGTTTTACCAGGTTTACAAGGTTTTTATATATATATTATTCATCGACGCATATTAATAGTTTAAGTGGAAGTATGAAGAGTTACATGTCGAGTATAATTCCGCTCATACGCCCATTTCAGGGTACGAGCAGCTTGCAGCAGCACTGCCAAACAAATAGGGGGGATCAAAGTACTGACGAGGCTTCCGTAAGTTTTTCATTACCACTGAAAGCAACAGTGCTCTGTGTCAGTCTAGTCAAAAGAACATTCATATCCCAATTCAATTTATTGTAAGTTTCGTTTATTTGTATTGCAGTTATTATCAGTCCTGGTGCAAGATTCTTCAGGAACAAGATGCACCGCAAATTTGTGATTCCTCCCTATATATATCGGTATAGATTTTAGTTGAAGGGATACAATTAATCTCACTGATATAATAAATTACTAAGAGATTGTTTTCAAAGTAGGACAAATTATACCAGAATGGTATTTTTCTATCCATAAACAAACAATAAAAATTACCCTCAAAACATACCAAAGCTCAGTGTTACACAATTCAGCGAAATGCAGGGTGAATGCTTCAGAGAAAGGCTAAAACTGGAAGAACAAGTGGTTTTATATATATATATTTTTTTTTTAATTGGGGTTGTTTAACCTCCTTCGCAACATCTAAGGTCATATGACGGAGGGGACCTACAAATTTACGTGGGATTCGAACCACGGGTCGCTACATAATTTGGGCGCGGAGGACGGTCTCCCATCCAACTACTACCCAGACCCAATGTCGCTTAACTTCGCTGATCTCCGGGAAGCGGTGTTACGACATTGGCCACGACGTAGCCCGTATATATATATATATATGTGAAAAAATGTCCTACGACAAGTGTCCAGGGATGTCGAGGTTCAATGTGAATCGAATATAACGAACCATATACCTCCTGATCCGAATGAACTTTGCCTTCAAAGGTTGCCAAGTCGAACTTGGGCTTTACCATCACGTCTTGCAAGATTATGAAGAAACTGTATCCATCACGGTAATACCATAGCCTTAGACGACCAAGCTTCTCGGCCATCACGTCTTGAGCCAAGTAATAAGCCAAGCAGCCTTGGAAAACGAATCTCTATCGTCGCGGGCAGAGGGATGAAAGAGGTTAAAAAAAAATTTGGCAGAAGCTGGAGCCTAGGTGTTAATTACTCGTCTGGAAGACTTACCAGACAGGGACTAATTTAGTTTTTATAACTTAACTTAATGGTACAAATAAATGTAATTTATATTTAGGCAAAAATAAATAAATAAATTCATAAGCATTTTATGCGCATTGATATTACTTTATAGTGTAAGGTATAGCTATACCTTGGTTTTGCTTCGGACCGAATTGTTCATTCTGACGAAGGTCAAGCTTGTCACTCCATCTTAGACCCACAGTTTAACGTGGAATACGAACCACGCCCCACCAGCAGACCAGCTTCTTAACCACTAGACTACCCACGGTACCCATTTATCTACTAACCAATTTTTTTTATTATGTAGAAGGATAAACAGATGGGTTTTGCTCCGCGCCGCCTGCCGTCACCGGGTGTCGATCCCGGGCCCTGAGGCCTAAGGATTCGTAGTCAGCGACGCTAACCACTACACCACCGAGGTATAATAATTTTATATTCTATATAAACACTGAATCTTTTACTAATTATACGTCTTTATACGATTTGCACGCCGATTTTTAAAATTTAACACAGTTATAATTCCCATTTTATTTATAATTTCCCATTTTCAAAAGTTACATCTTTAACGGTTACAAAACATTTTAAATGTAATAAATAGTAATATTTTTCAGGGAACCCATTTTCTCCCTATTTTAAAACATTTTTAAGACAAATTCGTCTATTTTAAAAATTTTATTGACGGTATCGTGCAAGAATAAGGTATAATGTATATATAATTCTATAATTATTTCTACAGGGTGATTCACTCGCTGGTAGCCCCAGAGTATCGTATTAGCGATACTTTGGGGCTATCAGCGAGTGAATCACCCTGTATAATTTCTATAATTCCTTTATTGAGACTTCCTCGTAACCCATGTGACGTTTCCACTAAATTAACTCCTTCAAAATGATTTCCTTGCGTACCCAAACACAAGTTTACGTGCCTATATTTACTAGACTTACTAGAAGCACCGTAAATCGGTGTGTGTGTGTGTGTGTGTGTGTGTTGGGGGATACGACTTCACTTAAGAAACTTCACTTGCTTAAGAGATATTTTATATTATTTCCAAGTTTCGGAAACAAAAATACGAATTAAAATACATAAAAAGAAAAAATTTTCTTTATTCAGAGAACAATTAATTGTTTCTTGCACTATGGTGTCACCTATATCAGGGGTTCCCACCCTTTTTAGGTCGACGTACCACCATGCATTTCTCATTACAATAGTCGAAAAGGTCGCTTGAGGATTATCCATCTACAGCTAATATTCCTTTTTAAATACATTATCATTAAGTTAATGAATGAGCAATCTGGATATAAAATCTATCTTGCGTGCCACTTAAAAGAGTTCAGCGTACTGCAGGTTGGTAATCGTTGTCCTATATGATTCTGAATACATTTGTCTGGCATTAGCTACAATAAACCTAGTAAAGTGAATACTATCCAACGAGAGGATTGAAATCCAACAAAACAATAATTGATAATTAAATGAAATGGCTTACAGAACTTAAAATAAAATGCGATAAAGTTCGTAATTAAATCAGAGAGAGAGAGAGAGAGAGAGAGAGAGAGAGAGAGAGAGAGAGAGAGAGAGAGAGAGAGAGAATCATACTAAAAAAACTAAAAACTTTATATTACAATCATGGTTCGAACGTATCTTTGTGTTTACGAGTTGAGGGGTCGCAACTTCCGAACGATTTGCCCGCCTTTAGTACGAGGTCAGTCTCGATAGGATGTCTTGGGTTCTGTTTTCTTTCTATTTTATGCGTTTGATGGTAAACTGAATTGGATGTTTAGTAATAAAAGCATTCTTAAGGGACGAGATATTTCCTTCTATCTTACTGAAGACGAATTAATGGAGCATACATTGGATCCTACTTCAAATAGGACTCCATAAATGATGGTTTTCAATTTCTTCAAACTCCAAACGATGTCTGAAACATTTTGATTTTATTGAAGGCGCATGTGTGTATATATATATATATATATATATATATATATTATATATATATATATATGAATGAAAAGAAGAACCAACACAATAGCAAACATTTTCGTTTGTTTTTTATACTTCAACGTTTTCGACAAATCTTTTGTCATCATCAGTGAATTATAAATCTTAAAACCTTAAGAAGTCAATAGCTAAGGAGAAGTCAATATATATATATTTTTTTTTTTTAATTCTTTCGATTATACAACATTTTGCCTTACTGTTTAAAATAATTTCTTTCATGTAAGTGGAGACTGAAAGTGGGATGTAGTCTGAAGCCTTAATTACGTTATGGATAAGGAAGTAAAACTGCGCTGTATGATTCCATTTTGGTTCTCGACCAAATGCTGTAATCCTATATGCCTTTTTATTTATTTATTTTGCTAAAAACCAAATTGGAAATCATTGTCTCTTTTAAATGAACTCAAACTACTTTTATCTCAATGCAGTAAACTCAGTACAGCGTGTTCAATAATAATAATAATAATAATAATAATAATAATAATAATACATAATAATAATAAATTGATTTGGTCACTTTAATAACATCTAAACATCTAAAATTTGTGTGTATATATATATATATATATATATATATATATATATATATATATATATATATATTCAATTCTGCAAAACTAATCTGAAAACAACATAAAAAATCGTTTTAATCTGAAAAATTAAAAAGTTACTAATGGCAACTCTTAAAATCAGCGATTAGTAAAATGGTTTGAAGCCATTTGGGTGCTAATAACATCTCGCTTTCCTTTATCACAAACAAAAATATATCAAAACATTTCAATTAATTTCTGTCTTTGACATACTTAACCACTCGTGCACCCGCAAAGACATACATACATACATATATATAAGATAAGGCTGCAACAGCTGTCTGAGAGGAAATATCCTTGTGGTACATTTTAAAATACATTAAATAATCGTAAATATAAAGAGGAGATGAAGTTAGAAAATAAATTCTTTGCATTATTGTGGCTTCAGACGGTCGTAATAAAATTTTAAGAGTAAAACCCAAATTTGTCATTTCAAAACATTACTGGGTTTTCTTTTTGTTTTGTTTCTCGAAATTCAATTAAAAGTTGGAAAATATATCATTTTTCTTTGTTTCCTTAGTTTTTAGTCCTCATTTCTGAGGATTCGAACCCGCATGCAGGGTTTTACACCCTTATCTGAATTAACGTTTTGTAAACAGGTGATTCAAAGTTTTGCAAACGAGTTTTTTCATGTAAATTGTTTAATTCTTTATAATAAAAGGGTTTTCTTATTTTTGATCCTTATTTATTGTTTACCACAAAAGTTTTTAATATTTGATTTAAGATTTTTTTAATATATAAAGAAAACGGGATTAACACGCAAGAAATGTATCGGGAAAAAAAAAAAAAAAAAAATTATTACCTATTTTTAAAAATATAAAAAATTCCTAGATGCCCATTAACGCCCACACACGCCCGTTAACACCCAAGATTCAGTTCGATGCTTGAAATTCCCGCCCATTTCGATACCAATACCTTTCTTATTATTTATGATATTTTTATCGTGCCCGCCATGCAAGAGAGAATATTCTTTGAGGACTAACTCAAAACTTCTTTTTTTTTCTATTTTGATTCTAGAGAAAAAGTACATAAAGATAAGGTTTGCTTAAAGATAAACTTTACAACGCTATGTTACTTTGTTACCCAAGTTTCTTAATAGCGACTTTATACCCGAGCCTGCTCGGGTTTGTAGGCAATAGCTTCATCAAGACTCACTGTCGGGGGTTCGAAGAAGCGGGATATAATCAGGCACTTCTTTTCGGAAATTATCCTTATATTCACCATTTCCACGCTAATATTTTAAGCATGAATATATATATATATATATATATATATATATATATATATATATATATATATTGTGTGTGTGTGTGTGTGTGTGTAAATCTCCAAATGGATTAAGTCCTTTAACATTATAGTGTGTAATATTCAATTTTTAAATCTCTCTCTTATAAAAAAAAGTGTATAAATTTCAATATATTTAAATCTTAAATCATTTTATCTAAATTAATTTATAGCTATTAATAACATTTTTCTTAACATGTCATTAACACTTCGTTCGGTTAATATTAAACGCTTTAAATATATAATTTTAAATTTACTCCCCCCTCCACACCCTCACAAAAAATGATAATCTTCGTATTAAAAGAGAGCTTCAAAGATTTAATAGAAGTTTTTTTTTTTTAAATATTAAATGATTTTACGCGAGTCTCCCATTACGACGCTGTCATGTTTTCTATACCAACCTTATTTAGGTGCTCGAACATCTGCATCACACGTATTAACGTTACCTGTTAAAAATTAATATTGAATACCCATCCTCTCGAGACTATTTCTACCTGTTGAATTTATTACGCCATAAAGTTATTGGGGTTGATAGAGCGTAAGTTTAAGTGTTTGTTTTCTAAATTTGCACCAGGAATTAAAGTATATTTAAATATCAAATGGTTTTATGAGGTTAAAATATTGTTGAACAAACAATATAGTGTTTCACAAACAACGTACTACTTTACCTTTAACTAAATTTGTGATAGGGTGCATCAGAACTTATTTATGTGAAATCGCTTTAGCGACGGAGGCTTAGGGGGAGGGGGGGAAGAGAAAAATGTTACAGGTAATATAATAAATGAAATTATTTAATATATTATATATATACATAATATATATATATATATATATATATATATATATATAAATATAATGGAAACTTTATATTTTAATTGGAATCGAATTCCATTACAAGAATTCCTTCATAACAAAAAATAAATAAAACAAAAATTAACAAGAATAGTAAATCGTCCTGTCCATGAACAGAGTTCAGTTTTTTTTTTTTTTTTTAAATAACGCATGGCAACTCCTTTTGCTAATACCTACTTTTTAGATGCCACAGTGCCTCTTCTGCTTGAACAATCATCACCTTCGGCACTGGAAAAGATTGCGTTTTCTTACTCTCCTTCGCACAATGGAAGGGTGAAGCAAAAAAAAGAAAAAGGATTTTGCCCTTTTCACTTTGATTTTTTATTAGTTATTCTGAATCTTTTGAAGATTCATATATAGGATCTTCAGTTTCACTAACAAAACAATTTAAATAATATGTACACACGGTTGACCTTTCATATATTTGGCAGTGATGCTTCGAGCTGCTCGTGCCTTGAATATTATGTATGGGCGGAACAATATTTAAGTGTAAAACAATGAAAAGTTTCGTATCTAAATTAATCTGTAAAAACCCGTGTCCTGAGGGTGATATATATATATATATATATATATATAGATATATATATATATTGTGAATATATCTGTATTTACTAGTCCTTCCTCTTCTTCTTTTTAATGAAATCTACTGCAAAGCTTTTTACTTAAGGACATTACAAATAATTTGTAGGAGCCATTATAAAAAGTCTACGAATGAAAGTGTCGTGACGTAACCTCGATTTCATTTCAAATTATGGATAACTGAGTAAAATGAAATTTTAAAATGTCTATTTTGATTAATGCAATGACCTTTTAATTATTTTCAGTTTGCAATAAAATTAGCATATAGGGCATAAAGATGAAGGGCATGCTTCATCTTCGTGGTATGTTAGGATGCAAATAAGTACGAAAACAACAGCTGGAACAAACACTGAATTTTTATAGTTCTTCGTATTTCCTTAATATTTTGTGGACCCATTCTCTGTATTTATTGAATTCTTTTTACCTGGACAGAAATAACGGTATTTTGGGGGGGGGGGGTCCAGAGTTTTCTCAAGGGTTTAAATTAACATTTTTGGGCATGCGAGTAATTCATCCTGAAGACTTCCTTTCCTTGTTACAAGTTCTGAGAGATTTAATGATTTTATTTGGATGACAAGATCAATACACGTCTTGCGGTCTGGAATTTTTACGAGTCAACAGTTTTCCGAATGCTGTTTAGGTCACCTGAAGTAGGTGTTCATCCTTGCGCATTGCATTAGCTGAATGCTTAATTACTAGCGCAATAAACTGTGATTTAAACTAATCCTCAGGGTACAGTATCTCGAGACAAAACCTCTTTCTGCATAAATTTTGACTTTGAACTTTGAGTCATCGTTGAAGTGTATTTTGTGCCAACTAGGATTTTTTCCTCGTCATACAAACTGTTTGTGCCTTTCACTTCTTTTTCATGGCCAGAAAGAGTTTATTTTCAAAATTTACACCCTTTGAGGCCTTTGCTTCCTAGTTTATCAATGTTATCTTATTGGTGAAGTAATTCGTCGATATCACATCATTCCATCTACTCAAGGGAGATGTAAGCTTTTTACTGGTGATAAAGAGATGTAGACTTCGTCTGTTCTGATAGATATTTTCTTAAAGAGAGACTCAACTCGTTATTAATATTCGATCTAGTCTGTTTCTCTGTTTAAGAGTTCTTTCATATATAGATGACATAGATGACTGTTTCCACTTGGCTTTCCAAGCAAACCATTAAGTGTTGTCAAGTGGAAAGATTTTTATGAAGAAATGCACGATCGTAAAAGTGTGTTCTCCAAGGGGAACTGCTTCAGTTCTGACTACCATAATTTTAATATAAAATGGTAACTGAAATACGGTAGGGGAGATCGGGGTTAGAAGTAACAGGGGTTGATCGTAACACAAGCAATAATTTAGTCATTTCTCAATAGATGGCGTAATTATTCTATGTGCGCATGCGTAGATTAGTCCTCCATGTCCCATCTGTCCTGTCACCCTCTCTTTTCCTTTTATTTTTACGATCTTTTAATTCGTACTTCCTGTCCTATTCACTCCTTTGCCAATGATTCCAATCTTCACTTCTCCACCCGCTTCCAAAAGCGTCCCTCTCAACAATCGCTCCATGATTCGCGTAGAACGGCTCTGGAACACCTGACCTCTGATCTTTCTGCTATATCTGATTGCAGCAGAGAAAGCCTTTGGTTTTCAATGCCTCAAAAACTCAGTTCCTCCATCTGTCTACTCGTCACAATCTTCCACATGACGATCCCCTTACCTTCAACAACACACAAGTCAATCTTTCCTCTTCTCTTAACATTCTTGGTGTTTCCATTTCTCGTGATCTCTCCTGGAAAGATCACATATACTCTCTTCCCAAAGCAGCTTCTAAGAAGTTAGGTGTGCTGTACCGGCTTCGCAGTTTCTTCACCCCCAGTCAGTTGTTGTTGGCTCTGTACAGGGGTCTTGTCTGCCCCTGTATGGAGTATGCTTCTCATGTATGGGGTGGCTCAACTCACACAGCCGTACTTGACCAGGTACAACCAAAGGCTTTTCGTCTCATCAGTTCCCCGCTTCTTACTCACTGTCTTCAATCCCTCTTTCTTCGGCGCGATGTTGCTTCACTCTCTCTTTACTATCGCTATTATAGCGGACACTGCTTTTCTGAACTCTCTAACTGCATTCCTTCTCTTTTAAAGAGAACAAGCAGTACCAGACTTTTGACACATTCTCATTCCTTTTCTATCCAACTCTCCAACGCAAGGGTTAATCGGTATTTCTAGTCTTTCATCTACTCAACCGGTCAACTCTGGAACAATCTTCCCCAATTTATCTTTCCCCCCTGTCTATGACCTCCAATCTTTCAAACGCAGTGTCTAGTCATCTCGAAAACCCTGGACCTTGATTTTTTGGCTCTCTTCTTTTCTATTGGGGGGGGGGGACTTTTGCTGGAGTTTGCCCGCAAAAAATTGTTTTATATTCATGTAAGTAAAATTTCAATCTTTCATATATTGTAACGAATATCATGTTTAGAATTTTCTCTTGTAAACTGAATATCTTGCGTTGTTTAGAGAATTTACGTATGTCCTTGAATTTCGCATGTTCTGGTTGCGATGATTAAACAATGAATTGGTTTTCATATTGGTCTTGGGGTGGTTGTAATACTGTTACAACCAACTTCATATTTTTGCAGCTGAAAATTTTTTCCCATTGTCTGTGATTGATCATGGCAATGAACGAAGTATTGTTTCAGAATTACTTGTTGAGCCAGACGCAGGTATTTCTGTTTCACCATTCCAATCTTACCAAATTGCAAAAACATCGCTACCAAAGATCACGAAACCACAAGTTTTTGAAAATCAACAACCATCCACACCGTTCAACTATGTAACGAAAAGAGAGGCGCCTTCAAACACTGCCCCTTCAAATACTGCCCCGAAGTCGTAAGACCGTTTCCAAAAGCACCAGAAAAAAAGATGAACTCAAACAGAGAAAGGAAGAAACGAAAATGTGCCATATTAACTGATACTCCTGAAAAGAGGGCACTGGAAGAAGAAAACACACAATTAAGACAAAATGTCAAGAAGGGACAGAAACAATACAAAAATTGAAATTAATTGAAGGTGGTGATGACGATGAACAAGACTGTTACTGCCTTGTTCGTGTTGAACTCTATTCAAACAGCAAAGCTGGAGAAAAGTGGATCCAGTGTAGGATATGTAAAAACTGGTTGCACCTATCATGCACAAGTGATAATATGGTCTATCTATGTCAAAACTATCTGTGTTACAACCAACCCCAACAGTGAAAATGGTTGTAACATTTAATTACTTGTGTTCAAACTGGTTTTCTGTTGTAATGTGTTTAAATGTTCTTATTTTTATAATAGGAAATAGTGAAGTAACAACACATCTAAATAAATACCCCCACCAAAATTAACTTACCTTTTACCCTTCCGAAATGACATAAAATATTTACGTCAATCTGTTACAACCATCCCCGGTCTCCCTTCCCCCGATATTTATCCCTGAAAAACACACCCTTACCACCAATAACTTAACTGTTTGTGATTGTGTTAACGGAACATTACCTCTGAAAGAAATACTTTTCCCAATTCACCCAAATTTTATTTACAATCGGGAAAAACGTTCCACAACTTTGCTAGAAATGAATCGTCACGGCCGAACCTCATAAAATTTTGTATGTAATTTACAAAATTTTAAACCAGACTCGTATGAAGTGTACAGTTATCCTAAAAAAACAAGAAAAAGAAAATATTTGAACCACATACAAGTTTAGACGTTTTATATATATATATATATATATATATATATATATATATATATATATATATATATATATATATATATAGTACAGGGTGGGCGGAAAGTAGCTCCCTATTTTGGATTGGTAAAAAAATACGTATATTATCCATTTATTTCAGAAGAAATAATATGAAAAGGTAGGCATACATGGTAGGTTTTCTCTAAAATTCAATGTGGGCTCCAACTCTTTCCACCAGCTTCTGGAGCCGCCCAGGAATGGCGTCCACTGACTTTAGCAGGAACTCCGGCGGGATGGAGGACATGACTTCCCGAATTCGGTCCTCCAGTTCTTCCAATGTCCTCGGTTTGGTGCGGTAGACTTCTTCCTTTACCCACCCCCAAAGAAAGAAGTCGCACGGTGTCAAGTCGGGGCTCCTGGCTGGCCATTGATGTGGACCACGACGACCCATCCAACGCCCAGGGAAGTGGGCATCCAGCCACTCACGGACAACAAGAGCGAAGTGCGGAGGGGCGCCATCTTGCATAAATATCAGATCGTCGATGTTCTCCCATGTGCTGACAACCGGCCAGACCTCGTTTCGCAACATAGCAAGGTACCGCTCAGCATTCATGGTGTTGCGCAGAAGGAACGGGCCCACAACCTGATCTGAGGTCATACCACACCACACCGTTACACTGAACCGATTCTGCCGTTTTTCAGCGGTAACCATGGGATCCTCTCCTGCCCAGTAGTGGCAATTGTGGCGGTTGACAAAGCCTCCGACGTGGAACACCGCCTCGTCGCTCCAGAGGATGTTGCGGAAGAGATGGGGCCAGTCTTCATGCCAAGCCAGCATGATTTCCCCGAACTCCATGCGAATGTCGCAGTCCTCGTCCGAGAGAGATTGGCAGTAATGCGGCTTCCACGCACGCCAGTTCAGCTCCTTCTTCAGCACAGTTCGCACTGAGTAGCGGGAGAGTCCACTTTCCCGAGCTGCCTGGCGAGTTGACTTTCGTGGACTCCGTGCGAACATTTCCTGAACTGCCTGCACCGTCTCCTGGGCCCTGGATGTCGAAGGGCGACCACATCTTCGAACATCTGCCACAGACCCCGTGGTCATGAGCTTCGAGTGGCAGTTCTTGATTGTTTTCGGGTCCACTTGGGCACGTGGTCCGTGAATGGCCCGCCACCATCTTTGAACTCGAACGACAGATTGCCAAACTTCGTACCGTGCCACCAACTGGGCACGCTCCTGCAGTGTTAAACGCTCAGCCATGTTACCCTTCAATCTGAAATGAAAAAAAAAAAATGAACGTTACAATTGTACCACTTTAGAGAACACAAAGAGAACACTTTAGAGAAAAAAGATTACCGTTACAATTGTACCACTTTAGAGAACACACCATAACAATATAACAATACAATCACAATTTATACATAATTTATATGTAATTTAAATTAGGGAGCTACTTTCCGCCCACCCGTATGTATATATATATATATATATATATATATATATATATATATATATATTAGGGTGACAACTTCTTATAGGGATAAAATTTGAAATTCAAAAAAATTTGCCGGCCATTTGTCCAATGCTGCCACCCTATGAGGAAACACCGTAGACGAAATCTCATGGAATTCGGAAAGCATTTAGGGGTGCCTCGAGTCACATGAATGAAACTGTCGCGCGGAAGAAATTTCAAGAATGAACGAGTTTCGACAACGCTTCAAAAACAAAAATGTTTCGAGAATGCAAGTGTATTATATAATTTAATAGAATTGTTTCCTTTATTTCATACTATAGATTATGCAAATCGATTAATTTATTTCATTAAATTAAAATTTTCATAAATAAATCGTTAAATAATATGATGTGTATCAATCTTTGGATGATCAGCTTTTGGTGCTTCAAGTTCATTTTGCATACGACGACGATGAAGGTGGTCGGTGTGACCGACTAGCCATTTTCGTAACCGGAGTTGATACCGAGAAGCTCTTGGGTGTACCTAAGCTGACATCAGGAACGGGTGAGGTCATCGCCTCGGTGGTACATGCTGCGCTCAAAGAATGGAATGTGTCAGAAAAGGTATCAGCTATGAGCTTCGACACTACAGCTTCAAATACTGGTTACTTGTCTGGGGCATGCGTAATTTTGGAGCAGAAACTCGCCGCCGCCGACTCTTATACCTTGCATGTCGCCATCACATCCTAGAATTTGTCGTTGAGAAGGCG
>JAJOZX010002867.1:257500-300000 GCA_023014485.1 Bathynomus jamesi
ATATATATATATATATGTGTGTGTGTGTGTGTGTGTGTGTGTAAAATTTTCAAAATAATACAGATTTTCTTTAAAAAAATTTATAGGTATTTAACAAAAGGAGATAGAGTATATAAAAGTCAAAATTTAATCATGTCTAATAGAAAATAATATAAAATTCAAGTTAATGTCTAATCACAAAGATCGTAATTGGTCGCTACAGTCATTTGCTTTTAACTATGTATTTAATGTTGATTTAACAAACACAGAGAAAAGACTTCATATCCACCTTATCTTTGTGAATGTGTGTGTGTGTGTGTGTGTTGTGTGTGTGTGTGCGCGCGCGCGCGCGTGCGTGTGTGCGCGTGTGTAGTGAGGATGTTTGGAGTTTTTAATCTCCTCTTTAACGGCAAAGGTCATATGAAGAAAAATTCTACAGCTTTATGCGGATCTGATTCATCTACGAGTCAGTACATCATCTGAACGAAGAGAACGGTCACTCATACAACGCCTCAACAGATCGAACGTCGCTTAACTTTGCTGATCTAACGGGAAGCGGTATTACGACGTGGCCATGCATAAAGTAGCCTGCGTTGCATGGTGGTGGTGGTTAGCGTCGCTGACTACGAATCCATCGGCCCCGGGTTCGAGATCCGGTGACGGCAGACGGCGCGCAGCCAAACCCAGCTGTTCATCCTTCCACACAATAAAGAAAGTGGTTGGTAGATAAATGGGTACCCTGGGTGGCCTAGTGGTTAAGACGCTGGGCTGCTGGTGGGCGTGGTTCGGATTCCACGTTAAACTGTAGGTCTAAGGTTGGAATGAAAAGCTTGACTTCGTCAGAATGAACAATTCTGGCGGAAGCTAACCAAAGGTTACCAGAAGGTATATATATATATATATATATATATATATAATCTCACGGAGAGAGTAAATGTAATTTTTTATTTATAAGTTAGAAAGGGCAAAAAGCATCTCTTCTGTCATTGAGGTCAACAATGAAAAATCGATTACCTTTAATTTTCTTTCAACTAATGAACTCCGATCGATACTCATAAATGTCATTACTAATCCCTTACTGACAATAATAATAATAATAATAATAATAATAATAATAATATTCATAACAATGATAATGCTGTAATAATAATAATAATAATAATAATAATACTTTACAAACGTTTTTTAAGACAGTCAGTATAAATCGTTGAGTTAATTTGCCTCTGTAGTGTCATATTGCCACTGTCAGCTCCAATGCAGGTCTGATTTGGGCGAACACTGAATTTCTGAACAAAATGATTAAGTTGATATTTAACTATTGCTCCTGAAGCATATAAACGGTACATGGTTGTATATCGGTGGTCCCAACACCATTTGGTTTATCAAAAAAGTAAAATAATGACTGAAGAGACTATCATTGCATGCCGATAATTCGAAAAGCGAAAGGTTGTATATACGTGCGATTTGGCACTCAGTGCCATATCGTCTCTTCTTTATTACTTCACAATATCTCCAAAGACTATTACGTTGGCTGGTCCTCCGAAATGACTGGACATATTAACAGAATTAAAGAAATAGCTAAATGTTAATTTATTTCAGTTAACAAAGACATCAGGGTTTCTGTGAACACGATAACATTTCCATGAAACAATACCCAACTTACGGACATATACCACGGGTTAACCACTGCTCGTAGCTCAATGAGTAACACTGTTTCCCCGTAAGCGAAATGAAGACACTGAGGTCGAGGGTTCGAATCCCAATGGTGCTGGTTAATAAGAATCGCAGGGTTAGCGTAATGGATCGCATTAGTCTGGCCTGAGCGCTGTGCCAGTTTCTGGCCGTCCTGAAATTTTATTACTAGCGTAAATTAATTATTTTAAATACTGTACATGAACTCAGTCTGTAATTGGTATTTTTGTACTAAAGTTGACTGTGGCTGTTAAGCAGTTAATAAGTCTTTGGTTACAGATTCTGTTAAATGTTGATAATTGCGTTAATTATTATTTTATAATTATTTTCATAATAAATAAATATATAAATATATATATGAGGCGTCGCGAGTACGAGGGGCGAACGCGCTACATTGGCGATTTTGCGATTGTTTCACGAATTAATAGTTTAACCCCCCCTCCCCATCACAGACAACTTGGTATAGCCAAATACCCACCTCGTATACAAGTCACACACACACACACACACATACATATACATATATATATATATATATATATTATATATATATATATATATATAATGCAAACCCACAAAGAAAAAGAAAAATGATTTTAAGGCTTTTCGTGTATTCAACAGTATACCTCGTCAGGGAATTGTGAAATTCATTCCATATATATATATATATATATTATATATATATATATATATGTTAACCCCTCCGTCTATGGCCTTGGGCGGTTCGAAGTTGACGGGGGTTCTGGTTAGGTGGCATCAACGGATTTGCTACCTTGGAGTAGCTGGTACCGTGTAGGAAATCGCAGTAGTTTCTCTTATACTACTCTCCGATTTCTTCTTGTAGAGGATCGGAGGATTCTGTGAAGCTTACTAAATTCTCTAAGGTTTCCCCGATTCTTCTTGTAGCGTATCGGGAAATTATTTTTCTCTATTTTAAGACTAAGTTCTCTGAAGAAAACAAGGCTCGAAGGAGAAGACAAAGATATTCTCTTATTGTAGTTTACTGCTAAAATGTTACAGGTAATGCTCAGCCTCTAAGTCAAATCAGATACAATCAGAATGATAATTTGAAAAGTTGTTGACTTTATATACTGAATTTTTGGTGACATCGTTATTTAATGTTGACCCGTTTTGTTTTTAATTCTCAATAGGCTGAATTATTTTGCAAAATATTCGAAGGTAAGGTAAATATTTTAGCTGTAGCAATGTCTAGAGAGATAAGCAAGATATTTGAAGATGAAGCCATATTTTTATTTTAACCCGCATATTGACAGATCTGATGTTATGATCTGCCGAGTTAACTAAAAAGGAGATGGAAATATGCATTTTATTATGAATTAAAATTAAACATGCATGTGATCTAAAATTTAAGATTAGGTGTTAAGCAAGACATGATGACTTCACCTTTTACAACGAAGAGAGAATGTATAAAGAAAATGAACATTGCAGAATTTAACAAGATTACATTATTAAGCTAAATCTAAATCTAAAAAAAATGGTTAAGTAATTTAAAAAGAAGTAATTTATCAATTGTTCAGCAAAAATAAAATAGAAAGAAAATAAAAAATTTATCCGAACTTGTGTCAGCGTTTGCGAGTTTGGACTCTACTGTATATGCAAAAATGAATATAAGAATACAAGAATATGTGAATATATATGAATATAGGAATATATGAATATAAGAATTATTCATTGTTCATTTTTACACACACACACACACACAATATATATATATATATATATATATATATATATATATATATATATATATATATATATATATATATATATATCCCCGATGAGCCGGGCGTACTGGCTATGTGAGGTGGAGAGTGCAAGAAACCAACTCACTACTTCACCATAACAACTCGAGAGGAGGGGGCGACAAGCTTGACCTTCGTGAAATGAGGAATCATCGCACGGAACATTTGAAAGGTTGAAACGAAAGGTATATTGATCCTCAATATTTGCCCAAAAACACACAACCAAACCCATATAATTATATACGAGAGGCGAACGCGCTACATTGGCGATTTTGCGATTGTTTCACGAATGAATAGTTTAACCCCGCTCCCCAACACAGACAACTTGCTATAGCCAAATACCCACCTCGTACACTCAAAATGTAGTAATTTTTAATACATATATTTGCGCTATGTGCCCCCTCCATATATATATATATATATATATGAATAGAAACGACATAAGTGTTAAGGAACGTTTCTGCACACGAGGAGGAGAGATAACGAATAATGAAAAATGAGGCGAACCGCCCGGGAATCGAACCCAGGGCTTCCAATTGCCGGTTGGACGCTCTACCATTATGCTACGGACCTCACTCAATCACAAATCGAAATTCTCCCACATAGGGCAGAAACCAATGCCCTGAGAGGGCACCCTCGCAAATCGTGAATATGCGCATATAACTGCAATGACCGCGCAGTATATAAATGAATAGAAACGACATAAGTGTTAAGGAACGTTTCTGCACACGAGGAGGAGAGATAACGAATAATGCATATGCATATATATATATAATATATATATATATATGGAACCCACAAGAAAAAAAAATATTTGAAGAACCTCCGTGTATTCAGCAGTATACCTCGTCAGGGAATTGTGAAATTCATCCCATATATATATATATATATATATATATATATATATATATGGATGAATTTCACAATTAAACACGTGAAATGAATGAATGATGCAAATCCACAAGGAAAAAGAAAAACGATTCCAAGGCCTTTCGTGTATTCAGAGCTACACCTCGTCAGGTGATTCCCTGACGAGGTGTAGCTCTGAATACACGAAAGGCCTTGGAATCGTTTTTCTTTTTCCTTGTGGGTTTGCAGCATAGATATATATATATATATATATATATATATATATATATATATATATAATATATATATTATATATATATATATCTATATATATATATATATAATTATCTTTGTTACTGAAGGTGCCACAGGAGTGATTCGAGAAAGGAAGACGAAAACTATAAAATGTATAAAGATATAATCTTTGATGTACCCGAAAGAAAACGGCAACGATTTCGAACGAAAACTAAAATCCTTTTGACAATAAGACAACTTTCTTCTTTGTTTCCTTTCAAAAGATTTTTGCCATCGAAAAGATCACCAGATTTAATCTACCAAACGTCGGAGAGAAGTGAAATTCAACGTAGGAATTTTTCGATTTCTGTCGAGTGCCGTACTTACGCGCGGGAGAGCCAAAAATGGCCACATTCACTGTACGAACTTTTAGCCTGTACCAATCGATTTGGAAGATTAATATTGCTGAAGAAACGTTGGCCCGCCTCCTCCACCCCCACCCCCAACCCCCTGCCTGGTATACTCGATTAACATTTAATATTGTAAAAATCTCACTTATTTTGGGTTGGGTCATAAAGTCGGCTTTCTTTCGAATTCTGAAGGAAAATCATCAGTCAGGAACAATTTCAGTGGAATTCCTTTCGATATATCAAAGCGAATTTTCACGCATTTCAGATCGTATTTGAAGGGATTTGAAAGAAGATGTTTTTAAAAGTAATATTATATATATATATATTATATATATATATATATATATATATATTATATATATATATATATACTGCATATACAGGGCAGCCGAGAGGGCGGGAAAGCCGGGTTATATCCCGGGGCCCGGACCTCTAGGGGGCCCGGAAAGCGGGGGAATAAAATCTAAAAATATTAATAAAGCAATTGATTAAATAACGGAGGAAATATAATTAATGACATACATTTTGTAGAGATTATTATCATACTGTATGTTTCGAATAGTGACTTGGACATATATAATCAGTTTGCTTGTTTATACACAAAAAAAATTCAATAAAATACTGAGTAAACAGGGGGCCCATTTACCAATCCTTCCCCGGGGCCCGGGGCAGCTCTCGCCGGCCCTGTGTATATATCACACAACCTTCCTTTCAACCTTTCAGATATCCAGTGCGATGATTTCTCATTTCACAGAGTCCAGGCTTACATTTTGAAGGTTTCGAACAAATATTTGGAATCGATTTGTGGTTCTTATTCGATCCCTTTGCGTGTCTCGCCTCATTTGAATGTAGTGAATCATTAATTGTATTTGTTGATGAGTCACCTGCACAAAATGTAAATATCTGTAAAAATTACGGGACGATTTTCTACTGAGACAACCTCGAGCAAGGAATAACCAAAAGATAACGTTTCTGATTTAAGCTTATTAGAATAGCTGCAAATTAATTAAGGATTGAAGTCTTTACGGTAACGGCAAATGCTTGTTACGTTGAGAGAGAGAGAGAGAGAGAGAGAGAGAGAGAGAGAGAGAGAACGCGATTATAATTAAACGAGCCCGTAAAACGTGTGATCCTCACGAAACCAAATATAAAAACCGCTACAATATTTTGAGAAATTATACTCACATTTAAACACTTTCAGTTGTAAGCTTGATAAATAACTACAAAAATATATTAAATACATTAATAGGAATATCCCCCCCCCCCCCTCCCAAATAATAAAAAAATGAATACGGCAGTTATTTCACAATTTTTCTGTGACATTTATTATTAATAATAATTACAATTCAGACCTACGAATTACAGGAGAATTTGATGTCGGAGAGAGTTGCCTTCTACTGTCACCTTGCTGCCCTCAGGCTGGTAAGGGACTGTGTACAGGAACCTGTCGAGATGATTCTCAACATTATTCAGGTTTGAGCGTTAGAGGTTCCTCACTTCTTTCGGTAGCATGTTAAAGAGTTTTGGGCCTCGTACTTTAAGAGTACTTTCCACCTTCGTTTTCATGGTTCCCTGTTCCACCGTAGCTGTAGTAGTACATACTCTAGCTGTTCTCTCATTTCACTGTGTTTTTTATTTCATTTCTAAAGTTTGGACATATCCCTGGAGTATCTTCCATATAATTATATATATATATATATATATATATCAGCAAACAACCACAGGGAAAAGGAAACACAAAGTCCGAGCGCTTTCGTGATATATTCACATTATCAAGGAGGAACAGAAAATAGACGGAGATTACAAAGTAAATGAGTTAATAGACAAGCAAAAATTCACAATCGCACCTCAAATTAAAGGCCTTAAAGCCCTCTAAAGATTTTTTCAATTGATAACATAATCTGTAGGCTGCTAAATTACAAATTTAAAGAAGTATACTGTTAGATGAAATTAGACAAAAAAACAATACAGAGAACAAAAATTATTATAATGGTTATTAACAATAATATTTAATTAAAGCACGCAATTAATTGGCAAGAATTTAATGAAAAACGAATAGATGACGTAGATAACAAATAGATAACATAATCTGTAGGATGCTAAATTACTATATAGATGAAATTAGACAAAACACCAGTACAGAAAACAAAATTATTATTATAATGGTTATTAACACTATATTTAATTGAAGTAGGAAATTAGTGGCCCGAATTAATGAAAACAAAGGGAATGTTGCCATCGTCTTACAGATATTACAAAATTTCTACAAACAGTCTGGAAAAAAATTGTTTCAAAAGCAACCCAGTTCAAAAGTCCAATAAACCCCCAGCAACCAAAGATTATACACGAAAGAAATATTACAATTAAAATAGACACATAAGAATATTAACAGTTCTTACAATAATATTTATTTATTTAACCAGGGCAAACCATTAAGGGGCAAGAATGCAGTTAAGAAAACAGTAGGCCCTTCGCCTCGCCTCCGGCTTGTCTCCATTCTTAATCCTCTCCTTGGCACAATTTCACAATCACACATAAATAATAATGTAGACCTTGTGGAAAAATTAAATAGTATCAGTGTCAATTACAATTTTAGATTGGTAAGCTTTGATGTTACCGCTTTATTTACAAGAGTCCCGGTGGAGGATCTATTAGTGTTTCTTTCGGAAGAATTGGTTAAGCATAATTTGCCATTACCTGTGGCCACAATTATAGAATTAATTAAGTTGTGCATAGTAGACTCAAAATTTGTGTTCAATAATGAACATTTTAGGCAGAAATTTGGTATGGCGATGGGAAACCCTCTCTCCCCCATTTTGAGTAACTTATATATGGAGCTTTTTGAAAGTAAGTTATTAAGGAAGATTCTGCCAAATTATGTTCCATGGTTTAGATATGTAGATGATGTTCTTTGTCTTTGGCCAGTGACTTTAAATCTCAATTAATTCTTACCCAAACTTAATAATATAATTCCCTCTATCAATTTTACAGTTGAAATAGAAAAAGATTCTTCGATCCCTTTTTTAGATGTTTTAATATATAGGTCTGGAAAAAAGTTTAAGTACAATATTTACAGAAAACCCACTAATAATTGTTCCTATATACATTATTATTCTGATCACCACATTAATGTAAAACGATCCGTTCTTTCTACTATGTTTCTAAGAGGCCTACGAATTTGTAGCCCTGAGTTCATTGACGACGAAATTAGTAAAATATACAAAATTGCTTTTGATTTAAAATACCCAAAGAACTGCATAGATAAGTCTTTAAAAATGGCAAAGAAAACCTTCTACGAAGTAAAGGATAAGATTCCTTATAACACAAAAAATGTTTTAGTGTTACCATTCAGAGAAAATTTCCTTGATTTGCCGAATCTGCTGAGGACTTTTAACGTAAATATTGCGTTCAAAAATTTAGATGTAATTAAGAATTCATTGATTAAGAACTCCCCTTTAAGTGAACATGGTTGTGTATATAAAATCCCTTGCACAATATGTTAAATTTTACATTGGCCAAACTGGTAAGACCCTTGAGGTACGTATTAAACAGCATCAATACAGTATAAGAAGTGTCCAGGAATCTAACGCCATTTATTTTCATTCACGTAAGAGATACTAATCATCCCATTGATTGGAAAAATGCTTCCAAATTAAGGTTTAGTAAATCTATTGTTAGCAGAAATATACTGGAATCAAGTGTGATCAAGAATAATGCGGATTTGGTCCTTAATATTAGCCCTGGGTTGTACAAATTAGATTCGTGCATTGTCAGAAAGCTGGCGAAGGGCCTACTGTTTTCTTAACTGCATTCTTGCCCCTTAATGGTTTGCCCTGGTTAAATAAATAAATATTATTGTAAGAACTGTTAACATTCTTATGTGTCTATTTTAATTGTAATATTTCTTTCGTGTATAATCTTTGGTTGCTGGGGGTTTATTGGACTTTTGAACTGGGTTGCTTTTGGGAAAACAATTTTTTCCAGACTGTTTGTAGAAATTTTGTAATAATCTGTAAGACGATGGCAACATTCCCTTTGTTTTCATTAATTTCGGGCCACTTAATTTCCTACTTCAATTAAATATTAGTGTTAATAACCATTATAATAATAATTTTTGTTTTCTGTACTGGTGTTTTGTCTAATTTCATCTATATAGTAATTTAGCAGCCTACAGATTATGTTATCTATTTGTTATCTACGTCATCTATTCGTTTTTCATTAAATTCTTGCCAATTAATTGCGTGCTTTAATTAAATATTATTGTTAATAACCATTATAATAATTTTTGTTCTCTGTATTGTTTTTTTTGTCTAATTTCATCTATACAGTATACTTCTTTTAAATTTGTAATTTAGCAGCGTACAGATTATGTTATCAATTGAAAAATCTTTAGAGGGCTTTAAGGCCTTTAATTTGAGGTGCCGATTGTGAATTTTTTGCTTGTCTATTTAACTCATTTAATTTGTAATCTCCGTCTATTTTCTGTTCCTCCTTGATAATGTGAATATATCACGAAAGCGCTCGGACTTTGTTTCCTTTTCCCTGTGGTTGTTTGCTGATTAATAAGGTCACGTGTTTTTTGTGATTTTAGTGCATATATATATATATATATATATATATATATATTAGAGTGGCCCTTATTTTCGAAATTGCAAATTTCACCGTCACATCCCTTCAATATATTCCATTTGACAAAAAACAAAATGTGCAAAACTCAAGTAATTATAAGTATTCTTATTGGTCCCGCACAAGGACTCAAATTTAGTTAATTATATTATTGAAACATGAATGCAAGAATTTTTATTAGCGTTCCATTATAAGGGCAAATAACAGCAGTTAAAGAAGAGCATAAACTAAAATAGACATTAACTACTGATTAATTAGAAACTGAATTGAACTAAACATTTTAGGACTGAAAGCATAGTAAATTTGGCCTAGTAGGGATGGTTGCTTATGAGGTCCCCTTAAATATTAATTGATTTTAATAAAACTTCTTTGGTACACGTTTTATATTAATAGGAACAAAATGCGGGGTGAGACCCCTAAATTTTGGTTGATTGGGTGGTTCTTTTTCCTATCAATATAAAACGTGTACCAAAGAAGTTTTATTAAAATCAATTAATATTTAAGGGGGCCTCATAAGCAACCATCCCTACTAGGCCAGATTTACTATGCTTTCAGTCCTAAAATGTTTAGTTCAATTCAGTTTCTAATTAATCAGTAGTCAATGTCTATTTTAGTTTATGCTCTTCTTTAACTGCTGTTATTTGCCCTTATAATGGAACGCTAATAAAAAATTTTGTATTAATGTTTCAATAATATAATTAATTAAATTTGAGTCCTTGTGCGGGACCAATAAGAATACTTATAATTACTTGAGATTTTGCACATTTTGTTTTTTTGTCAAATGGAATATATTGAGGGGGTGAGACGGTGAAATTTGCAATTTCGAAAAATAAGGGCCACCCTAATATATATAGTATACATATATACACATTTTAACTGCAAACAACACACAGTATAATTAATGTAAAGAACGACGCTTGTGTAGAAGAACGTTCCGCACAAGATGAGGAGGGAGAACGAATAAATGAAAAATGAGGTAACCACCCGGGAATCGAACCCGGGATCTTCCGATCGCCGGTCAGATATGCTATCCACTACACCATGGGCCTCATTTTTCATTTGTTCGTTCTCCCTCCTCATCTTGTGCGGAACATTCTTCTACACAAGCGTCGTTCTTTACATTATATATATATATATATGATGAATAAAACCACGAAGGAAAGGAAACACAGAATGGTGCTCAAGTGCTTTCGTCTAATGACATCCTCAGGAACACTGAAGTACATAAAGAGTTACAGCCTATATATAGGTTACAGAAAAAAAATATAGATAGATATAATATATATATATATATATATATATATATATATATACATACAATAAACGGAGAAACAAAATTAAAGGATTGTGGGAGGGGCACACAAATTTATAAGGAAAAACTCGATTTTTAGCACAAGATTAAATGAATTGTTTCCAACCAATGTTATAGATAAAAAAAATATATACAAATTTATACTGGAAATCTGCCCGGGTTTTAGCACTGCTCTTTTTGTATATAAAATTGAAAAATTATCGATTTTTAGCACAAGATTAAATGAATTGTTTCCAACCAATGTTATAGATAAAAAAAAAAAATATACAAATTTATACTGGAAATCTGCCCGGGTTTTAGCACTCTGCCCTTTTGTATATAAAAATTGAAAAATAAAAGTTATTAGTATAAATTTGTATATTTTTTTTATCTATAACATTGGTTGGAAACAATTCATTTAATCTTGTGCTAAAAATCGATAGTTTTTCCTTATAAATTTGTGTGCCCCTCCCACAATCCTTTAATTTTGTTTCTCCGTTTATTGTATATATATATAATTTTTTTTTATGTAACCTATATATAGGCTGTAACTCTTTATGTACTTCAGTGTTCCTGAGGATGTCATTAGACGAAAGCGCTTGAGCACCATTCTGTGTTTCCTTTCCTTCGTGGTTTTATTCATCATAAATATTTTTCACGTGTTACTTTCGTGAAATAATTTTCATATATATATATATATATATTATTGCGTATCGCTCACGTTTTCTTTCCAATGAATGGAGTTTCAGGGTTTGTAGTTGTAACCAGTAATCTACATTTTTCGTTCCGTCTATCTTAGAAGTAGAAGTAGAAGTATCGCTGCTATGTTTGCAATGTCTCGTTTTCTGTATGGACTTGCGAGTACTGAGAAGTACGTTTGATTTTGGATTTGTTTACGCAACGATAAAGGTCATGTGAGGAGGGGGTCTACAGCTCTACGTACGACTCGAATCACGGGTCGCTACATCATCTGAACGCGGAGGACTGTCCAACTACTACCCAGACTTAATGTCGCTTAACTTTGCTGATCGAGCAATACTCGGTTATTGGTAGGTTAACTTTGGTTAACCAATACTCAGTTATTGGTAGGACTAAACTCTTCTATACTTCTAGTATGATGTTTGTTTGGGAGCTATTGAAGAATAGGGACCCCAGCCTTCTTTAGTTAGGCTTATAAGGCTAACTAACGAAAATATCACGACCTAACCTAACCAATCGTTAGGTTAACTGTACGCCCTTGACGATTGGGTAGGTTAGGTCATGATATTTTCGTTAGTTAGCCTTATAAAGCTAACTAAAGAAGGCTGGGGTCCCTATTCTTCAATAGCTCCTTTGTTTTTCTATTATGGAAATTCTACCAGATAATTCTCACTATTTTTTTAGTTGTTGTTATAACTTTAAAGTTGTGAAAGTGTATTCTGAATTCTGCATCCGATGACAACTCCAAGATACCTAACTTGTGGTTTTGCCATTATTTATCTGTCTTGTACCATTTATTCTGTAGCTCTTTCTTGTTGCCATATATTACTTAATATGTAACTAAAGTAAATTAACGTAATTTATATATATATATATAAACGAAAACGCTGAACATTTTTTAATTTTCCTTTTTTCAATTTAGTTGTCAACAAAAAAGTTTCGGAACATCTCTTCCCCCCGCCGCGCCGCCATCATCATTTTTGTTTTGTAAACTAAACTAATTTTACTCAATTTTAAATTTATTAAATTCTATAAAATTTTTAATCGCTATTAAACTAAATTATCATTTTAACAAAATAACTTTGTTTTTATTGTCACGTAAATATCGTGCTTTTAAAATATTATTTACGCGCAAGAGTGTTGAAAATGTAAATTTTTTTCGTGCCCAATTTTACGAGTGAAAATCTTCTCGCTATTGATAACTTGAATGATGATGAATAATCACCGAGTGTAGGTTTTTTACGTGGTGTATATAATGATTTTACCGTTTGAACGTCTATATAAAACTGATGTTTTTTAATTTGACAATTATAGTGAAGGAAATGTACGAAAATGAATGGTTATTTGTAAGACGGTGATCTCTGATGGATGATTTGGTGGCTTTGGTTAAGTGTTGGTTTGTTCGAGATGAAATACGTCTATGTTCGTCGACAGGAATAGTTCAGCTGTCGACGACATTCGGAAATTGCTGTTTGTGTTTCAACGGATTTAATAGGTTATTAGAACTAGTAATAACAAACTAAAAAAAATTCAGTTTATATAAAAGCAACACACACACACACACACACACATATATATATATATATATATATATATATATATATATATATATATATATAATATATATATGTGTGTGTGTGTGTGTGTGTGTGTGTGTGTGTGTGTGTGTGACAAAGCCAAAAACTAATGGTATTATGATTTGTAGCCCAAATTATCTTGAAAAGGAACCCAACATTTAAAAAGGATGTAAAAATTAGTCTACTCACGAAAGTTTTCACAAAACGCCTTACATGGCTCTCAGCTAAGAGAAGTTATTTTGATTAAAAAACCATTTTGGTGTTATCTAACTTTGATCAAAATTTCGACAGCTTAATTCCTTCCAACATCAAAGTGATACATCGATCAACAAACATGAAAAGGAATCTGCTCATGACAAACAATACCAATTTCGCGAACGAACTACCACGAATGTAGAGTACACACTGAGAAGGTAATGGACAGAAGCACTGTATAAAAGCAAGTTTTAAAAAGGCGCACGTACCAACATAATAATAGGAAACGATACCTTCCTTTTTCTATAAAAACTCATTATAGATCGCTTTATAAACACTAAAAACATTCGATCATTAACAGAAACTCATTATGGACCACCCCGTTAAAACTAAAATATTCTCTTTGATTTTTAACACCAAGCAAGCAAGAATTTTACTAACAAACGTTTTCATCAGCTACATTTATTTCAGTACAATGCGCCTCCCAACGATCCTTCTTTCATAAACTTGAAAGAATAGTCACTGTACGTGAAGATAGATGGTCTGCGACTTTTGTTATAGAAACTTCCTTTCGCATTCTGGAGTTAGTTTACGAAGAAGTTGCACGAGATGAGACCCTTTATAACTCATCTACGAAAGATGTGGTTTTACTTCGAGTTCTTCCTCTTTGTCTATTCTTATATTTTAAACTCCTCACATTCTTTATTATTATAAGTTTATATGTGGTATTATGCATGATGATTATATATATATATATATATATATATATATATATAATATATATATATATATATATATATATTGTTGACAAAAATAAATAGACACGACGATGAGTGTCGTCAAGAACAAATGGCTTCAAAGCTCATCAATGGAATGCCAGAACGTGTGTGTGTGTGTGTGTATGTGTGTGTATGTGTCAGCTTTACATAATGGAAAGGGGAAAGCAACATGAATCTAAATATAGTGATTCAGTAAATGTGTTGTTGTTTGTTGACTTTTATTATAAAAAAATCCCGAAAGTGTCTATTTACTTTTGTCCTCTCCCCCTCTCTCTCTTCCCCTCTCTCTCCCCCCCCTCTCTCTCTCTTTCTCTCGACGGGTCCCCACTGGGGAGAGATGATGTTGAGCCGCTGGCGGACGTACCTTCAACTGAAGGGTGCATCCATGTACAGGTAGGTGACTCTCCTTCCCCGTTGGAGGGGCTCAGGATCCTGCGGAAGTTGCCCCCTTGTTGGTGAGAGGGTCTTCAACTCCCGACAGCCCTGGCTGTTTGAGAAACAGGTCGTGCTAGGGGGCGGTCAGAATAGGGAAGGCTCCCTCTGTGCAGTGCTTTTTAAGGCTAGGTCGATTAGGAATAAGTTTTGCGAGCTACGGGCACTCTTAGCATCAAAATACTAGGCTATCGTTGCTATCACCGAGTCCTGGATTCATACTGATCGTAGGGACTACGTTGGGGAGTTCGAGATTCCCGGTTATAGAATGTTTCAGAAGGAACGCACCCGTGGGGAAGGGGGAAGGGTACTAATATAAGTCAGGGACACGATGAGTCCAGTTGACTACCAGTTCCGATCAGAACGGGAGCTGCTTGGCGTCGATCTGAACCTGGGAGGGACGAACTGTAGGTTAATCTTGGTGTACAGACTTCCGCACCTCCTCCTCAACGAGGATACAGCCCTGTACACCGAACTAGGAGACAGTGTGTGTGTATTTTTAGGAGACTTCAACTGTCGCGACATAAAGTGGGAAGACAGGACTGCTGATGCCGAAGAAAGGAGGCTAGTTGACTTTACTGATGAGAACTTCCTGACTCAGTGGGTCAATGGGCGTACCGAGGCGAAAACGTTCTAGACTTAATATTCACGACCGAAGACAACCTCGTCACTGGCCTCACTGTTTTCGAATCGTTGGGCGGGAGTGATCACTGTCTGATTAGGTTCTGTATCTGCGTCCCTCGGGTGAAGCGTAGTAACTCGAGAGGCAGTAAGCTCGATCTGCGGCGGGTGGACTTTGTTGGCCTCCGGGATAGCGTAGGTGAGATGGGGTTAGAAGTCGGCGGCGATGTTGAGGGAGAGTGGAGTGCATTCCGGGGCCAGTTTATGGTGCTGCAGTCTGCTACCATACCCTCAAAACCGGTCACCCCTGATTCAACACAACCTAAGTGGTTCAGTCGTGACATCGCTTCGGCTATCCGAAATAGGAAAGCTGCGTATAGGAGGGCGAAGGCCAATCGTTCCCATGAGAACACTGAGGCGTATGTCCGCCTGTGCAGGGAAGTGAAGGCGAAGGTTAGACTAGTGAAACGTAACGAAGAACTCCGGGTGGCAAGCCTCTGCAAAGGGAGCCCTAAGGATTTCTTCAGTTATGTTAATAGTAGAAAGTCCATTAGAAGCATGATAGGCCTGTTAAAGGACCCCAGCGGCGCGCTGCGGACCTCCGACGCGCACATCGCTAATGTGCTGAATGAGTACTTTGTGGGAGTGTTCATCAGGGAGGACACCCGCGTCATCCCCGAGCCAGGCGTGAGGCATGAAGGTGCTGGCCTGGATAGTGTTCGGTGTACCGCGACAGTCGTTGCCGGTAGAATAGACAAACTGAGCGCGTTTAAGGCTCCTGGGCCAGACCAGTTTCTCCCCAGTCTTGCGGGGAGTGCGCGACCGGGTTGCTCCCCACCTGGCTACAGTCTTCAACAAATCGTTGGAGACGGGCCAGGTGCCTGGTGACTGGAGGGAAGCCAACGTGACCCCTATCTTTAAGAAAGGGGATCACGAAAGTCCAGGGAATTATCGTCCAATTAGTCTCACTTCAGTTGTAGGTAAATTATAATTATTAGAGGGGATAATAGCGGATAGGATCGTTGACTATTTGAACTCCTACAAGCTGATTGGGGACTCCCAACATGGGTTTAGACGGCATAGGTCGTGCCTCACCAATCTGTTTAAGTTTTTCCACGTCATGTGGAGTGAGTACGATAAGAGTAGTGCGATTGATATACTTTATCTCGACTTTCAGAAAGCCTTTGATAAGGTACCTCACTGCCAGCTAATGGCCAAAGTGCGCGCGCTGGGTATCGGTGGGGAAGCAGGTAGTTGGATTGGAAACTAGCTGAAGAATAGGAGGCAGAGGGTTGTAATTAAAGGGGCTAGTTCGGGTTGGGCCTCGGTCACTAGCGGGATTCCTCAGGATTCCGTTTTTGGGCCATTGTTGTTCAGGAACGGAGCAAGAGTGTCACGGGCCCCAGGGCAAAACTTATTTACGGGCCCCCTAACAAAATTTTTATTATACATTTATATTGCTTTGCTTTACATTATTTATTTAGCATATATTTAAGAGTTATGATACTACTTGTACGCATGGAGGCATAGAAGGCAAAACATTATGCAAAATATTGAGCTTTAAAAAGGATACCGTGAAATAAAAGTTTACTTACGACAAGTCGACAACATCGGAACTTGACTTTTCTTGCCTTTCTTTAAGCAAATTCATTAATTAAATCCTCCAAGTTAATATTTCTAGTTTTCTTGTTTTCAGTTGATATAATTGAGATCCACTTAATCTTTTTTCATTCATAGAATTTCGAAGATAGTTCTTTATTAGTTTAAGTTTTGAAAACGATCTCTCTGCACTTGAAACTGTCACAGGAATTGTGAGGAACAATGTTATGGCAGTCACAACTTCGGGAAAACTTTAGCACAAAGTACTGTTGTCTTTAATTAAAAATTAATATAGCTCATGGATTGTCGTCATTTTTCAATGTCTGTTTTAAGCACATTCGAAAAGAGAGTAATTGACTTGGAAATCCAGAGGAAATATAATTTTTATATTTATTTACTAGCTTTGTTGCTCTCTCAAATAACTTCTCATCACTTGTTGAAACGATCCGGGCCCACCCCCCCAAAGGCCCTGGCCCCGGGGCACTGCCCCGCCTGCCCCTAGCTAGCTCGGCCCCTGCTGTTGTTTATCATTTACATAAATGATATCGACGCTGGCATCGTCAGTTGGATCGCCAAATTCTCTGATGACACCAAACTTGGGGTCAATGTTGGGACGCCCGAAGCGATCGAGCAACTGCGTGCTGACCTACGTAGGATAGGAGGGTGGTCCGGAAAATGGCAAATGCCGTTTAATTTGGGGTAAATGCAAGATGATGCGCATAGGCTACACCATTCCCAAGTCGGACTACTCCGTGTTGGGGAGTAATATCGAGGCCACTGATTTGGAAAAGGACTTGCGTGTGCTAATTAGCGGCGACCTTAAGTTTACCAAACAGTGCGTAGGTGGAAAAGAAAGCCCAGAAGCTGGGTTATATGAGGAGGCAATTTCGATTTCGGAACAGAGAGATTGTGCTCTCTCTGTGCAATTCTCTTGTTCGGCCGCACCTGGAGTATGCTGTGCAGTTCTGGTCGCCCACCCTCAGGAAAGATATTGAGAGGCTGGAGCGAGTCCAGGCAGGGCCACAAGGTTAATCCCTTCCGTTAAGCATATGGGCTATAATCGACGCTTACGCGCCCTATATTTGTTTTCGCTGGAAACTCGGAGGCTGCGCGGTCAACTCACTGAGGTTTTCAAGCTCCTACACGGGTTCAACGATGTCGATTTTTGAAACAAGTTTAGTTTAAATGATAACCCAACTCGCAACAATGGTTGGAAGTTGGATTTGAAACGGTTTAGCACTAGTGTGTGTGGGAATTACTTTACCTATAAAATCTGTGACACGTGGAACAGGCTACGTTTAGAAGAAGTCAACAGTTCTTCTGTGGATCAGTTCAAGAAAAGGTTAGGCCGAATCTTGCACACTATTTGAGGGTGTAGGAATTTTTTCCTGGCACCCGTTGCCATTGGTATCTCCTCGGTATGGGCCGCAAGGCCTTTTGAGGTACTTCTTTTCCCTGTAACTCCTTGTAACTCTCTCTCTCTCTCTCTCTCTCTCTCTCTCTCTCTCTCTCTATATATATATATATATATGCACTAGAATCACAAAATAACACGTGACCTTATTAATAAGCAAACAACCACAAGGAAAAGGAAACACAAAGTCCGAGCGCTTTCGTGATATATTCACATTATCAAGGATAATGTGAATATATCACGAAAGCGCTCGGACTTTGTGTTTCCTTTTCCTTGTGGTTGTTTGCTTATATATATATATATATATGTTATATATATATACACACGTACATATATCATATTAAAAAAATTGAAGTGAAGTTTTCAATTTAAACTTTCAAGGTTTTCCTCTCGTGAAATTTAATTTTTTATTTTATTTTACTTTTTTTTTAATTTTCGGAAAAGAATTTTCCAACGTATAATTAAACCTATTCGGGAGTCGACAGTCAAACCCAAACTTATAATTGAAAATGATAATTAAGCGAAATAAAACAAAAGATTATATATATATATATATATTATATATATATATATATAATATATATAATATATATATATATTTAGAGAGAGAGAGAGAGAGAGAGAGAGAGAGATATGAATGTGCGCTTTCCGGAATTCCATATGTTTATCTATAAATAAAGTGAGAGGCAAAAAGAGAAAATCTGCTACGTGCAATGTCCCTGTAAAGGCATGTAATATAGATATATATATATATATATATATATATATATATATATATTAATTTATATTGATGTTATTTATTTTTTTCCATTCATTTGTCAAATAACAATGCTAAAATTCAATTCCAATTTCTCTTCTTCAATTCCAATTCCATTTATTTACAGCTCTTATTTCAATTCCAGTCCTTTTATGCTTCAAATTAAGCGACATTACCGATAATGATGATGAATCAGAATGGCCATATGAACGGGGCCCATTGATCTAACTCTTGGAATATTATTAACTGGAACTATCGGAAAACGAACCCCCGACCTCACTGTCTTCACTCCACTTATAGGGAAGCGGCATTACCTACTGAGACACGTTGCCTAGCTTCCACTACAGATGGTGGTATAATCTTAACTGAAATTTCATTTCATAAAAAAAAAATTACGGAATGGATGTGTTGAGTGAAATTTTCAAATTCTGGATCAGTTTCACTTCCAAACATTTATAGTTTTTCGTGAATTCGGATCTAATTTCAGTTCGCGTGCAACTGAAATTAGATCTGAAAAAGGACAAACGTAAATGATAATTCAGTTTACAAATGGATTCAAACCCGTGTTGGATAAAAGGTTTAGTTCCAGGCCTGAGAGTTTTATTCCTGGAATCTGTAATTACATTTATGGGAAGGGAACAAGTTCCCCATTAAAACGGATGAACAGACTTCTGCTTAAAAATGGACTAAATCTGAGGGTATTCCCTCGTGAATAAAAATCCGGTGCTCATGAAGGGTAAAACAGTTCTGATTGGCTAAAAGGTTCTTATTTCTGATTGGTTATTTTGAATTCTCTTTCACGGCGATTGGGACGATATAAGTACACACACACACACACACACACACACATTTCTCTTTTACTTCGTGGTGAACAATTTGGTATATGAAAAATACGAATAAAAGAATAACGCAATTCTTGGTTAACCTCCATTGCAAACTGCGCTATCAAGTCTGCCCGACGAAGAGAGTCAACCAACTAAATATATACAGTATATACTCCGTTTTCAGTCTGATCTTGGTCTGAAGGTTATGGAATCCATCTTCCATTAGACTAATTTGCTTGGATTTATACCAAGTTATAAAGTGAAGTAACTATTTTTCGATGTTTTTCATGTTAAAATTCAAATTTTATGGTTCATGGTATTTTGACATTACTTATATTACTCATTTCTGGACGGAAGAAGATCAAATACGATGATTTTCGAAAACGTTTGGAAGTTAAGATGTGCATATGTTCCTTTGGTTTTCTTCTTCATCATTATTTGCCTGCAATAACCTGCAGCTCGCACGTCGATTGACGATATGGCCATATATATATATATATATATATATATATATATATATATATATATATATTATCTTTGGTACCATTCGTTTGAAAAATTTTAACAAAAAAAAAATTGTTTAACTCCAACAAATAATGTAAAACATCAAACAATTTGAGGAAAATAAAAAGTTAAAATAGAAAAGTTTTCGTTAATTTATTTACACAATTATTTAATACTTTGTGTGGCCACCTCAGGCTTCAAGCATTTAACATTTTTATCAGGAGTTGGCTGTTTATTGATTAGAGACAGTTGACAATTCTGAATTCTAGAATTTCTCCGCGAATCTTTATGGAAGACGGATGACTGTACAAGCCATTAGTAAGCAATAAGTCGTTGTGGTAAAGAACTGTCTACAGACCTTAAGATATCTGGAAAGAGTTATAGGCAGATAGGAGAACTTCGAATTCCATTTACGACGGTTGCTGCAGTTATAAAGAAATGGAAAGGATTTGGAACAATCAAAACTCTACCAAGATGTGGGCGACCTCACAAGATTTAAGAGTGTACAGCTAGAGAGATTGAAAGAATGGCTGCTGCGAATCTACGAGTGACTGCAGGTAATATTTGCCAAACATTAAGACTGTCTAAGATCGATGTCCATTCATCTACTGTTCGTCTTACATTCTTACATTGAGAAAGAATGGTTTGCAAGGGAGAGTTGCACAAAGAAAACCTCTGCTACGAAAAGTACACAAAAAGACCGTTTAAAGCACGCCAAGGATCATCGAAATGATAGATTTGCATTCTGGAAGAAAGTTTCTCTGGACGAAACGAGACCAAAATGAATTATTTGGAAACAACGAGCAAGGTATGTTTTGACGAAAATCAAATACTGCATTCGAGGAAAATAACATCCTTCTTACGGTTAAACATGGTGGTGGTGGTGGTGGTGGTAGTAGTTTCTTCTTTGGAATGCTTTAGTGCTTCTGGTCCAAGAAATCTTTTTGTCATCAATGGAATCTTGAATTCGAAGAAATATCAGGAATTTTAGAAAATATAGTGCCTTCATTTCGGGAGTTGTGGAGTTGTGAATGGGTTGCAAATGGGTGCTACAACAAGATAATGATCCAAAACAAAAGTAAGAGCCCCATGAAATGACTTCACCAAAAAATCTCAACCTTCTCGAGTGTCGCAGTCAAATCCCAAATCTCAATTTAATCGAGAATTTATGATTTGATTTGAAAAAAGTTGTCCGCAAAAGAAACCCTTCGAATCTGAATGAATTGCAACAATTTTCTTTTGAAGAATTGGCTAAAATTTCTACTGATAGATATCGAAACCTTGTAGAAAAATACCCAAAATGAATCACTGAAGTCATTCAAGTAAAAGGTGGACACATAAAGTATTAAATACTTTTGTAAGTAAATGTACGAAAAAGTTGGCATTTTATCTTATTTTTTTTATTTTCCTCAAATTCTTTGATGTTTCACTTTATATTTGTTACATTTTTCCAAACGAACGGTAAACTACCCATAACCGTCCCTCTGTATGGTACAAAAGATAAGGACGAATATAGCTGAAATATCTCTCTGTACGAATACTTATGAGCGCTAGTGTACATATACAGGGTTTTTCATAACATGTGGGACCACTTTCAGGATGGATTCAGGACCTGAAAACAATGAAAAATGTTTATATAAACATATGCCCGAAATCGCTTTGTTTCCGAGTTACAGCCCGTTTTGTGTTCCAGCAATTCTTTCCGCAAACTGTTTACAAACACTGCTTGCCGACAATGTTTTGTGTGTGTGTGTGTACGAGACGTATTTCATGTATGGCCTTGCCGATTGTAATGTTTCGTACACTCTATGACATGTTTCAATATCGTTGAGTGTAGAGCCATCAGTCAGAGGTGCATTGCGGTGTTTCACTGTTCGTATTCGTAATCTTACCGTGAATAAGTGCAGTCCAGTAAAAAAAAAAACCCTTAAAGTTTTTGTGCTATTCAGTTATAGTGTGCATTTGAAGTGAGAATGGAGGCTTATTCAAACAGAGAAATGGCAGACATGCATCTCATGTATGGACTTGCCGAGTGTAATGCGGCCGCAGCAAGACGTCTGTATGCGGAAAGGTTTTCGAATCTCCGTCTGCCGGATAAGAAGACCGTTCAGAGAATAGACGAGCGTCTTGGTGATACAGATCATTCAACAAGCGAGTTTCAGACCAATCCGAGCAATACCTGGAATGTTTGAACGCATCAGGCAGTCTATGACGAGGCGTGTTCAGGCGTGTATTCAAGCGCAAGGCAGTCATTTGAGCACTTCCTTTAAAGGATACTTGTTGGAGCACATAACGGGCTGTAACTCGGAAACAAAGCGATTTCGGCATATGCTTATATAAACTTTTTTCATTGTTTTCAGGGCCCGAATCCATTCTGAAAGTGCGCCCCACATGTTATGAAACACCCTAAATATATATATATATATATATATAAAAAGAGAGAGAGAAATCAGGCACGTGGTCTTTCCTTTAGAATTTATTTGGTAGAGGAAGAAGTTGCCTTTTTGAACTCTCTATCTCACATCGGCACACCATTCTCATCTGGGATTGTCCTAAGCCAGATATTTAGTTTCTTCTGAAGGTGTCCACATCGACATCATTAATGTTCTTTATTTCTTTGTTTAATGGCTAAATAATTTTGGCCCTCTAACCACAAAGATATTCTTCAGATTTGAAGATGTTTCTCGTCTAGCCTCCCCATTTTAAGGTCACTGTACATGGTACCTCCCCATTTTTACACTTCTTTGGATGGTTATAGGCTTTAATTTGATATGAATAACTTTCAATAATTTCCAATTGTTTATAATGCATTTTTCTTCCTCTTTCCAAATGCAGATTTAATCTTTCCCATTAATTTAGTCCTTTTCAACGCAGTGGTTTGGCTTCTTTCAATTCCTTCTAACTTACTGTTTTTCGTGTTTACATAGAGACAAAAGGTTGGGTATCATCAGATTTTCAGCAAAAGAATCGTTATATTCTTGTCCCTTCTTTTAAAGCTTCTCAATACATGTCCAATTATTTTTTTGTTTTATTATCTTTTGCTATCTTATTTTATCTCAAACTTTATATCGTAGTCATTATAACTCCTAAATTTTTTCATTTTTTTTTTACATTTCTTTTCTATTTGGGATATGGTAGTCCATATATTTTTGCTCCTCATTTTTTTTCAATATCTTGTAAGAGTTGAAAATTTCCAGTGTTTAATTTCGTCTTGCTATATATATATATATATATATATATATATAATTCACAGCTGTTTTCTATTTTCGTATCATCAGCGAAGGACGGTATACTACTACTATTAATATATATATATATATATATATATATGCACTAGAATCACAAAATAACACGTGACCTTCCTTGTGGTTGTTTGCTTATATATATATATATATATATATATATATATATATATATATATATATATATATATATATTCACAGCTGTTTCTATTTTCGTATCATCAGCGAAGGACGGTATACTGTACTATTATTAGCTACTTCATTGTCCATATAGATTAAAATTATTATAAATAATAGAGGAAGTACTGTTCCTTAGGGTACTTAACCACCCCGAAGGTGACATTCCCAAGATGACATTCCCCCAAGATGACATTCCTTTGGCTGTAACAACTTGCTTAACGCCTTCTATACGATAGTTACATATCCATTTGCCTACTTTTCCGCGCTTATTCTATGATCGCACTTACCAAATACGTTTATAAAGTCTGTGTGTGTGTGTATATATATATACAGGGTGTCCCGTAAGTCTGGACCCATAGGGATTTATAATATATTTTTTATTATGTTATTATTATTATTTTATTATTATTATTTTTTTATTATTTTTATTATGATTTTTATTTGTGGGGCCACTTGAAAGCCAAAGTGTACGAGGTCAAACTTCAGAACATTTTCCACCTTAAAGCACGCATTGTGGAGGCGTGTCAAGAAATTTCTGCGACTGTGATTCAGAAAGTGCTGTCGCAGTGGAGATTGCGTCTTCAACTATGTGTGCGACACAACGGCGGACACTTTGAACAGATTATGTAATAAATTTCTGGACTATTTTGTAATTTTATTATTTTTCCCTATGGGTCCAGACTTACGGGACACCCTGTATATATATATATATATATATATATATATATTATATATATATATATATAATAGCATCATAATTACCATTGTTTTATTACATCAGTGATACTGTAATAAAGATAAGATAAACCCAATCTTTTTGAGCGGAATCGATGTGGATTCTTACCGAATCTTTTCTGTGCCTCCAAAACCTCAGATTTTCTCCATAACTATATTCTTTCACATATTTTGGTGAGCTGTAATGTCCACGTCGCTAGTCTGAAGTTATTTGCTTAAGAATTATAGCTCCTTTTATAGCCACTATAGGTTATAGCCAATATAGGGACAATGTTTACTCTTTCCAAGATGTGCGGTATTTCTCCTCTATCCCGAGATCTCCTCCCTCGTGAGAGATGCATAACTACTGTATTATGATCTTACACTTTTTAATATCTATTTATTTTAACTTGCTTCTGAATGTGATTTCATTTGTCCCATAAAGGTTGTTATAGCTCTCGGTGTAAAATCAAAGTATGTTTGTTATATTCTTTCCTCGTAATTATCATTATGCTTAATAAAAAAAAAAGGATCACTGTCGTAGACTTATGTTATGTGTTTTTGGGGATACTGAAAGATGATTCATATTGAGCTTTCAGTATTTCAGATATTTCTTTTAGATCATCTATTAGCGAATTATTTTCTTTCCTTAAACGTACGACAGTCGCGCGATTCTCTATTTTCCTCTTTTCGCGAAGCTAAAGAGAAATATTCTGGATTTTCCTTAATCACTTATTCCATATATGTATGAGGAAGGCGCTGCATATCATGCATGAACGCGCACGATTTTTCATGAGAAAAAAAATCACCCCACCAAGGTTCGAACTTAGCTCCTCTTGAGTATAATGTGAGGGCGCTATCCACTGTACTACGACGGGATAAAAGTTAGCACAACCTGTCGTATCTTTAAACAACTGAGAAACGGCACACCCGAGGTAATGACCAACATTACATTTCATTCCAACTATCTGGTGCAACGCTGGGATTCCATAAATGGAAAATCATGCATGAACTCGCACGATTTTTCATGCATGATATTCCATTTATGGGACCGAGCGTTGCACCATATAGTTTGAATGAAATGTTGGTCATTACCTCGAGTGCGGGAAAGTTAACACTCAAAATGCCTCTGAATGCGAAAGCGTTATGCGGTTTCTCGGTTGTTTAAAGATACGACAGGTTGTGTTAACTTTTATCCCATCGTAGTGCAGTGGATAACGCCTTCACCTTATACTCAAGAGATGGTGGGTTCGAACCCTGGTGGGAGCGATTTACACACACACACACACACACATATATATATATATAATGCGCTTCGGTGGTGTAGTGGTTATCATTCCTGACTACGAATCTACCGGCCCCTGGTTCGATTCGCGGCGAAAGCAGACGACGCGGAGTTTACCCAGCTCTTCATTCTTCCAGAAAAAAATTGGTTGGTAGATAAATGGGTATCCTGGTTGGCCAAGTGGTTAAGACGCTGGGCTATTGATCGTGAGGTCTTGAAATCGAGTCCGGGCAAGACTTAGTAGTTTTTAACTATCCGTGGTGCATCGTAGTTCGGATTCCAAATTAAGCTGAAGGTCCAAGGTGGAGCAACAAGCTTGACCTTCGTGAGAATGAGCAATTCGGGCGAAAGCAAAACCAAGGTTAACGAAGATTATATATATTTATATATAATATACAATATAATAATATATGATATTATATTATATATATAATATAATAATTATATATAATAAGAAAGATTTCATTCTCCTTGAAATGCCACAAGCATTTACGCGTCAGCTTTCTTACATGTTTGAAATAGAGTTAAATTTTTCACTGAAATTGATGGACGTTTTAAATTAAAGTCGATAACATTCTGTCACAACAATAACATCAAACGCCTCATTTAAACGTTTAAACCAAGATGTATTTACTCTCTTACAGAAACATACAATATATATATATTATATATATATATATATATATATATATGTATGTATGTATGTATATACACACACACACACCTCGTTTGGGTTCTGTGCGTCGCTCTCTCTTCACACGAAGGTCAAGCTGGTGGCCCCGCCTCTAGTCCTGGCTTGGAGGAGAAGCGAATTGCTCTCTCGCGCTCTCCACCGCACATAGCCATGTACACCTGACTCATCTGGTACCGTCCTGAGCCAGGCATGTAGTCTTCTCTTGAAGACTTCAACTTTGACCCCTGTAACGTTTCTGAGGTCTTTTGGAAGCTGGTTCAAATGTCTTGTCCCCCCCAACAACCAAGCTATTTTCCTTCAGCGTTGAGGAGGTCCCTTGTCGGGCATTTAATTTGGGAACACTGCACATTCTGCCTTTCCTATTTTCCAGTGTTGTTTGGATGGTAATTGGGTTTAGTTTTACGTTTGGTACCAGTTTTTCAATCATTTTTCATATGTAGATTATGGTGTACCTCTCCTCTTCTTCTTTCCAGGGATACAGATTTAGTTTACGTAGTCTTTCCCAGTAGTTGAGTTCTTTGCAGCCATCAATCTTGGCTGTGAAATGCCTTTGCGTTTCTTCTAGTTTATTAGTTTCTTCCTTTTTATAGGGGGACGTCAAAACTAAGCAGTATTCAAGTTTATACATATATATATACATATACATACATATATATATATATATATATTATATATATAATATATATATATATATTATCGTATTAAGAAGAACTTCAGTTGAAGGTCTGGATCATCTTATAACAATTTGCAAGTTATAGTCGCAGAACCATGATATTAACTTTGTTACAAAAAATAAAATAAGGTTATGCAGTTCCATCCCAAAAGCTCAATCAAACAACTGATATTATTTTCAAATTGAAAGGTGAACCAATAGAACAAGTTTGAGAATTTAAGCATTTAGGTCATATTGTATTACCCTAGAGAAAATTTTTTTAGACAGTTTTCTTGTCGCTCTATAAAGGCTACTTGAATTATTATTATTATTATTATTATTATTATGCTCCTAGTCACTACCCAAAGTTTAGAGAAAAATGTCACAAAATCATTAGTCGATTGACTATCTTTACTCGTACTAAAATTATTTGTAATTCTTTTCTAGGTGAACCTGTCAGTTTATTAGCTAAATTCGACATTTTTACACTATCTGCCTAGTGCATCTGACTAGTAACTAAAATTTACTAGTGTATCACCCGACCACCCTATAGGGTGGCCACAAAGCCCATTTGCATGGAAAACAAGGCCAACCTACAGATATGCCGTAATTTTACTACAAAGGGACTTTGTGGCCACTCTGTACTTCTTAATGAAAAACAGTGTATCTGACTGTTCTCTCATATTTCACTCAAGCAATCTGAGTATTGGCATCAATACAGTAATAGTGTAATCGAATAGTAACTAAGATTTAGCGACATACGAGTAGTGCAGCGAGAGAAGGGGATAAGCGACAAAATCGGCAAAATGCGTTTTCTGTTGTGAAAAGACAGCTTATTCTTCCCTCTATCACCTCCAATTGGCAGATATCTCATTTGGTGATTGGAAACACTGTTTCCAGTCACAAAATGGGATATGAATCAGTAGTGAATCGGGCATAAGAGAACAATATTGAAATTTCTGTGCTAAACCAAATATGATTATAAAGGACAAATGAAGCTAAATACACCTTTTTTCGTACTTTCTGCACGAATATCTGTGGGCAGCAACTTCGGGCTAATTATAAAAAGAAGGTTCTTGCAAAACTCTAAATTTACTTTAGACTGCCGCGTAACTTCTCCCTAAAATGCTCAGCTTCGTAAATATTCTCTAACTACAATGTCTCGAGCCTCTGGAGGTAATAAGACTTGCTCAATACAGTTTATTGCAAATAATTCAAAACGTGGGCAATTCAATTATCCAAACTGCTGCTCGTAATCAGTCCTCCGGCTTCGACTTCTAAACTCTGGGTTTCATGATATGAAAAATATTTGTCTATGACTCCACTTATCATCTTTATTGCCATTTTTATTAGTTTCATTTATTCTTTTACTCTTTTAGTTTTTGGTTTTTACTACCACTGACAAAGTTATCTTGTTCTTCTGCTAATAATGTTTTCCATTTCCAGCTATATACAGGGTGTCCCATAAGTTCGGTCTCATAGGAAAATTTATTTTCAATAAAATTTACGAAAGAAATACATTAGAACTAAAACAAATGTTTAAATTGATGTTTTGTTTTGGGACTTTTTTTTTTTATTGCAGGTACAGTAACACGCAATAGCTAATATGGAAGTGAGTTACATTGATGAGGAAAAGGCCTCCAAAAGCCTCTAACGGCAACAAAAAATAAAAAAAGGTCCCAAAACAAGACATCAATTTGAACATTTGTTTTAGTTCAAATGTATTACTTTGGTAAATTTAATTTAAAATAAATTCCCCAATGAAACCGGACTTATGGGACACACCATATATACTGTATATATATATATATATATATATATATATATATATATATATATATATATATATATATATATATATATATATAACCTTTGGTTAGCTTCCGCCTGAATTGTTCATTCTGGCGAAGGTCAAGCTTTTCACTCCACCTTACGCCTACAGTTTAACGTGGAATCCGAACCACGCCCTACCAGCAGCCCATCGTCTTAACCACTAGGCCGCCCAGGGTACCCATTTATCTACCAACCACTTTCTTTATTGTGTGGAAGGATAAACAGCTGGGTTTTGCTGCGCGCTGGCTGCCGTCACCGGGTCTCGATACTGGGGCCGATGGATTCATAGTCAGCGACGCTAACCACACCACCACCGAGGTGCTTTATATATATATATATTATATATATATATATATATATATATATATATATATATAAATTATATATATTATATATATATATTATATATATATATATATATATATCAGAAAACTCGTTTACATTTCGAAAGCAAACTAATCCTCCAACGGATGAGCTACTTCAGCTTCACAAAGTCAAGTTAAAAAGTACCAATTTAAATTCAAGATTTACCTTGTTTGCTTCGTTTTTCCTCGTTAAAAACAAACAATTATTTACGCTCTATTTTCTTAAACGATTTTAATGATGAGAAGAAAAAAAAAGAGGTTGTAATTTCAACGTTGTGTGTTTCTTCCGACATTTCGTTTTAAGGATGGGACTGGTATATATAGTGCCGGCTCCATCCTTTGGGGGTCCTACCCACAAATATCTTTGGGGCCCCAATATATATATATACAGGGTGAGTCAAAAGTAGCGCCCGATTTCTGTCAGTTGATTGTTTGTTTGCCATTTGTATTACAGTGTACAAGAAGGTAGAAATAAATGAATGACATGTTTATCTAACCATTTATTCGGGGGAAAATTATTACGGAACTGTACCAAGCTGTTTTACTTGCAATTTTCAAAGTGCCCTCCCTCGTGATCGATGCACAATTGCAGCCGAAAAAACAGAAATCGGGCGCTACTTTTGACTCACCCTGTATATATATATATATATATACACACACACACACACACACACACACGAGGGTAATTCAATAAGTATCCGCACTTTTTATTTTCACATTTTTATTTTCACATCTGATAGATTATATAAACACATCACTTGTCAACATAGTCTCCCTGTTTCTCAATACACTTAGTCCAGCGATCTACAAGCTTCCTAATGCCATCATAAAAGAATGTTTTTGGCTGTGTGCGTAGCCAGTCATGCACCGCCTCCTTCAGGTCATCATCGCCTTGGAATCGCTGACCTCTCAAAGCGTCTTTTAGTGGTCCAAACGGGTAAAAATCCGAAGGTGCAAGGTCTGGACTGTAGGCTGGATGGTCGAGAACTTCAAATTTAAGTTCTTGAAGGCATTTTCTAGTCTGTGCAGCGGTATGAGGGCGAGCATTGTCGTGTAACAGAATAACACCTTCCGACAATCTTCCTCCGTTTTGTGCGAATTGCTTGCTTTAACTCATTCCGAAACATATCAGAATACGATGCACTTGTTACTGTAGTTCCACGCTCTAGATAATGTTCAAGGATACGGCCTCGTGTATCCCAAAACAGTGTTAGCATAACTTACCTGCTGACGGCTGCGCTTTGAACTTCCTTGCAACGGGAGATGTTGGATGCTTTCATTGCATGCTCTGTCGTTTGCTTTCTGGTTCATAGTGATGGATCCAGGTTTCGTTTCCAGTGATAATGCGCTCCAAAACGTTTTCACCTTCATTATGATACCGCGCCAAAAGACGAGAGCAGAGTGACTCAGCAGACGTCCATACGATTACGCTTGTGCTCTTCTGCCAACTGTTTGGGCACCCATCTTGCACAAACCTTGTGAAAGCCAAGAATGTCATGAACTATCGAATAGGCTGACCCTTGACTGATGTCTAATGAAGATGCAATTTCTTTTATTGTTAATCTTCTGTCATCGAAAATCATGGCTCTCGCTTCTTCCTGCTTGTCACCACTGGTTGATGTTGACGGTCGTCCTGAGCGCTGAGCATCTGTCACACATGTCCGACCTTCCTTGAACATTTGAATCCACTCGTACACACACCGCCGTGGTAACGCATTATTCCTATACTGAGCACATAAACGCGTGAGAATTTCAGCTCGTTTCACACCTTCTGCCCACAAAAAACGAACCACGGATCTTTGTTCTTCCTGAGTACAAATTGAAAGCGACGCAGCCATGTTCACTACTCGTACGATATGTGACAGCTACGGGTAACCTAAATAAGCCTATACTGTTGCTAGTCTAAATAAGCCTATAGATCTCAGTTTGGCTCGTTATTATGAGTATATATTATATATACTATATTATCACTAAAATCAAAAGTGCGGATACTTATTGAAGTACCCTCGTATATATATATATATATATATATATACTTTTAGGATAAAAACGAAGACGTAGAGCAAGAAAGTCATTATATTTGGCTGCAGCCGACGTTTCGGGCAACTCTACCCATTTTCAAGGGGCTGCAGCCAAATATAATGACTTTCTTGCTCTACGTCTTCGTTTTTATCCTAAAAGTAAAATTACGTCTCCTTAGGAGGGATCCTATTTCATATATATATATAATATTATATATATATATATATATAATATATATATATATATATATATATATATATATATATATATATATATATCGCACAATAAAATGGTTTATATACAATTAAATATACAAAAATCTAATAAGTTTATTTAGATAGATATATATCACATACATTCAAAACCTTTCTCTCCTGGCTTTTTTTATTGCAAATTCATCAATAATATCATCATAGGACAGCTTCCGGCCTACCTCCCGTTCTTGTGCCATTGTTGACCTGAGGTACGTTTCAATTAGCTTCAACTTGGAGAAGCTCCTTTCAGCTGTGGCTACGGTCACTGGAAGAGTGACTGCAATTTTGAGAGCAATCCATAGGTCTGGATATAACTATCAGCTGCTTCTCGTGTATGTAAGTCAGCAATTCAAGTGCAGTCATCTTCTGAGATGGCAGATCTGATGGCGCACATAAGGCGTTTGTTTACATTTTAATTCTTATGATTTTAACAAAAAAATAAAAAATTGCTAGATTTTATTTGGAAATAAAATGAATGGCGCTGGAAGAGTTTAAAAAATAAAAATTTGGCCCATTTTTTTATTTCTGTCAATCATTAATTAATTTTTTTATACCTCTCGCTGGGGGCTCTCCTGCTTCGCGGGGCCCCACGCACACTGTATGATCTGCGTAATGGAAGAGCCGGAGCTGTGTCTATATATACCGGGTGAGCCAAAAAACTATTACCCAACTATTTAAAGAATATTGTGGCTCACCCCGTATATTGATTTTACTGCCGAGGCCATATGTTGTACCCATAATTTTACTCTTTCAAACGCTGGCTTTGAATCTAGATTCAACTCAGGAATAGAGGTATAGGCTCACAACTGGAGGGAGGTATCAGAATATGGTGCTCAATTGAAAGGCGGTCAAAGTCAGCAACTGATATTTTCAGATGACAGTCAGTTTCTCCATAAATAATTAATTTTCCTAATTTTTACACAAATTAATTAATTTATTTCCTTTTTCATTTCAGACCATCATTCTGCTATAGTTGGTGAACAAGTTATAACATAGTGAAATACTCTTTGGAAGATGAAGCATTGATATTGAACCTGCGTAAGGAGAAACACTGGGGTGCAAAATGAATGAAGAAAGAGTTTCCAAATAAACGATGGACGATACCTAGACTTCAATATCTCATAAAGAAAATCGATATCACAGCGTCGACCAAACGAAAAGAAGGCAGTGGACAGCCAAAAACATCACGTACTGAGGAAAATATTGAACGGTTTCATCCATGATATGCAGTCAAGAAGAACGGGCCAACACCCACAAGTCCGTTAGAGAAATTTCAAAAACTACTGGTATTTCTCGCTCTAGTGTTCGTCATATAGTAAAAGATGATCTGGGTCTTAAATGTTTTAAAAGAGTCGAAGTTCATAAGCTCTCTGCATCAACTAACCAAGCAAGAGTTGAAAAATGTCGTGCTCTGTTAGATCGAGTCCCAGACAGACAGTGATGGGCAGTATCTAGATACATGTATCGCCGATACGTATCGATCGATACTTTTGTATCGGTATCGGTATCGCTTTAGCTACTTGACAAAAGTATCGATTTATCGGTATCGCTAAGGTCAATTTTCTTAAATGTATCGAAAAAAATCGATACATCGATACATTAATAAGAATTTTTAAATATTTAAATAGATGTTATAATATGACACTACTGAGTTATATTTATGAATATACATAAATAATAAATTATTAAATATTTATTTAATGACAATACTACTCTACTGGTCACGTCACACAGTACGGCGCAACGTTTAAACACGTTTGTACTTGTGTTATTGAGATTAATTAACCATAATATAGAAACGCTCATAATATAGAAACGCTCATATAATGAGCTTGATTTTCTCCAGGAATACCTAACCGTACTACAACCCATTGCAACAGCACTTGATAGGTTGCAGTCCGACAAAGAATGTTTTTACGGTTGCCTGCTTCCGACATTGTTAGCTGTAGAGAAGAAGCTAGAGCGTTTGAATTCGGAGGCATTGCGTCATTGTCAGCCACTTCTCAATGCAGTCACAGTAGGGTTCACTAAGCGGTTTGAAAAGTTTCTGTGCCTTGATGCGTCGCATGAGTGTAAAGCAGCAATACTGGCATCGTCTTCAAATCCTCTGTTCAAGTTAAAGTAGATGACAATAAAAGGCAAATTTAATACTAACATTGTCAAAAAGAGGGTTCAAGAAATGTTGGTTAATGCTGTTAAGAGCCTCAGCGAGCACACCCCCCAGCAACAACTAAGTGATGCTGCATCTGACGGAAGTACAGATGATTTCTTCTGTTATGAGTCTGCTTCCACTAATGTCTCTGCAACCCAAGATTCCACTGAGATGGAAGTTTTACAGTATCTGGGTGACGGAAGTCATTCTCTCCAATCTCTGAGGCAGTACCCAGGAATTCTACGGGTCTTCCTGAAGTATAACACACACTACCATCCTCTGCTCCTGTAGAACGGTTGTTTAGTTTGGCTGGTCACATTCACGCTCCAAAAAGGAATAGACTGTCCTACCAGATGTTTAGCCAGCTGGTATTTTTGAAGGGTAATAGTAATTACTTTTAATTGTTAGTGTAATATTTTCAGTCATTCATGTATCCTACAAAATTAAAACATACTTTCATTAAATAAAGCAATTTTTTTATTTACATCTATAAAACCCATTAAAATGTCGTTGATTTTACTTACAGTGCGTACAAATTACTAGTATAAACAATAATATCTAATACCTACATATTAAATGAATAATTATAAAAATGTACCGGCGATACATGTATCGGTATCGGTATCGCTTAAGACATCTAGAAAGTATCGGCGTATCGGTATCGCCTAAGACGTTCTTCATGTATCGATGTATCGGTATCGCTTTAGCGATTTTCATGTATCGATGCCCATCACTGCAGACAGAGAAGTGTCGAAAATATGGTTCAGCGACGAGAAGACCTTTCCGGTTGTTTCAACAATAAACACACAAAATGACCGAGTTCATGGAAGACAGGAAAAAAAATCTATCAGTCTAGATCGACTTTGCAGGGAACGTCCGCATTTTTCTCGAAAAGTCATGGGTTCCACCTTTATTTCAAAGCTAGGGAAGTCAGAGATTGTTTTTGTTGATCAAAATGCCAAAATCACTGCTGCTTATTACCAAGAAAATCCTTGATGCGGTACTGCCGTCGATAAGGGAGAAGTCAAGAAACAACTTTGTGATCCAGCAAGATGGTGCAGCAAGCCATACAGCTCGCACAACTCGGGAGTATCTCGACCGAAATGTTTCGGATTATATTGAACCAGAATTCTGGCCGCCGAATAGCCCAGATCGAAACCCATGCGATTACGCTCTCTGTTCTGCAAGAGTTGGTTTATAAAGGAAAGGAGATCAATTCCGTCGAAGATCTGAAGGAAAGTATTACTGCAGGCTACAGAAAGATATCACAACGATTCATAAATGCTGCAATAGATCAGTGGCGAGCAAGGTTGCAAGCGTGCATTGATAATGGAGGAGGGCACATTCCGCATAATCTTCGACTCAATTAGGTAACTGTATAGAAACAGCGAATTCAAAATAATGGTTACAGTTAGCAAAAATCCAACTTCACCACGAGATAGACCATGAAATTTTATACGGGACATATATATATATATATATATACAGTATATATATATATATATAATATATATATATATTATATATATATATATATTATATATATATATATATATATATATATGATGCAAACCCACAAGGAAAAAGAAAAATGATTCCAAGGCCTTTTGTGTATTCAGAAGTACACCTCGTCTGAATACACGAAAAGCCTTGGAATCATTTTTCTTTTTCCTTGTGGATTGCATCATCCATTCATTTCACGTGTTTAATTGCGAAATTCATCCCATGTATAACCTTGTTGATGTTTGGTTGGTTTCTCTTCACACAAAGGTCAAGCTGGTGGCCCCACCTCTAAGTCTGGCTTAGTGGAGGAGCGAGTTGCTTTCTTGCGCTCTCCACCGCACATAGCCAGGTACACCCTGCTCATCTGGTACCGTCCTGAGCCAGGCATCTAGTCTTCTCCTGAAGACTTCAACTTTGACCCCTGTAACGTTTCTGATGTCTTTTGAAAGCTGGTTAAAAAGTCTTAGCCCCCTGACAACCAAGATATTTTCCTCCAGTGTTGACGCGGTCCCTTTCGGGCCTTTCATTTGGGAACACTACACATTCTGCCTTTCCTTTCCTATTTTCCAGTATTGTTTGAATGGTAATTGGGTTTAGTTTTAGGTTTGGTACCAGTTTTTCGGTAATTTTCCATAAGTAGATTATGGTGTACCTCTCTCTTCTTCTTTCCAGGGAGTACAGATTTAGTTTACGTAGCCTTTCCCAGTAGTTGAGTTCTTTGCAGCCATCAATCTTTGCTGTGAAATGTCTCTGCGTTTCTTCTAGATTATTAGTTTCTTGCTTTTTATATGGGGACGTCAAAACTGAGCAGTATTCAAGTTTTGGTATAATCAGTGTTTTTGGTTGGGGAATCATTACTGTCCTGTCCCTTCTTTTGAACGTTCTTAGTACCTGTCCCGCGACTCTTTTTGCTTTATTTATCGCTATCTGATTTTGTGTTTCGAATTTGTCATCATCGGTCATTATTACCCCCAAGTCGACCGCTTTCGCGTTTCTCTGAATTTCTTGTTTATCTGGAGCATAATATGCGGTCTGTTTGAGTTCCTCATTTCTATCGTATCTCAAGAGCTGAAATTTCTCGGTGTTAAATGTCATATTGTTGTCTTCTGACCATTTGTATATTTTGTTTGTGTCCCTCTGCAAGGCCTCAACTTCATTTGCATCGCTGATTTTTCTGCTGATCTTTGTATCGTCCGCAAATGATGTTACAATGCTGTTGCTGTTTACTCCACTGTCTATGTCTGTTAGCATGATAATGAACAGGAGTGGGGGCCAGCACTGTACCTTGTGGTACTGAGCTGCGTACTTCTGATTCTGATGATGATACACCTTGAATTTTGACGACCTGTAGTCGTTTTCGGAGGAAGTTGTAGATCCATTTTTCCCACTTTGCCTGTTATTCCCATATATTTCATTTTAAGTGCTATTATATCGTGATCATATATATATATTAACATCTATTTTAGTATAGTATAGGATAGTCTAGTATAGTATAGTAACATCTAATCCAGGTTTTTAAAATTATGAATGGGTTCGATAATGTACAGTGAATAGAGATAGTTTTTTCGAAATATCACAATATAATAGACCTAGAAATAACTGGTGTAAGTTGACAAGTAGAAGGTTCGAGACAGCAGTTGCCAAAAACTTTTTAACTCAGAATAGTTAATAGCTGGAATAGTTTGCCGGTAAAAGTAATTAATAGCACGTCTATAAACATGTTTAAAAATCGATTAGACGCATATGTTGATAGATTGGGTATAGTTTAAGGTAGTAAAATTAAGGTTTTTGTTGTTCGGAACCCACGTAAAACTGTAGGTCCCCTCCGCCACCACGTAGGACGTGCGCAATACACAACTACAACCACAGTTAGGTAGACCAGCCATGAGTGGATCCTAGGGTCTTTGTTGGTCTGAAACATTATAACTATATAACTATATATATATATATATATATATATATATATATATATATATATATATATATATATATATAATATATTAGGGTGGTCCAAAAAAACAAAACAAATTTCCTTTCTCCATAAGGGTATTTTTATTCCTTTATACATAACTGAAAATCACACAAAATATTTTCCCCAAGAAACAGTATTTAGGGGTCGCCCCATGTGGAATCCATAAATCAGGGGTCTCACGCAGCAGAAAACAATTATGCACTTGAAAAACTATGACATTAGAGCCGCCTTTGATGGAGTGGGGAGCTTCTTTCGGTGGTTTGCCACCAGTCGAAGAAGGAACTGTTTCTGCTCGTCGTCCTTCGTCAGCGTGTTGTTGTATTTTTGGATCAGGCTGATACCCAGTTCCGCCGTGTCGTTTACTACTTCCATCCGAGAGGACCGATCCCGAAGTTCGTTGAAAAAAGGATCGTCCGTCCACTGTCCGGGGGGGTTTCTCCAGAAAGGATTGAGATTTCGCTTTTCCTCCTTCCATCAAAACATCAAAGAAGGAACTGGTCCTTTTAGTCACAAGGTCCTCCAACTTCATGTCTTCCACTTCATCCTTGATCTCTAGACGTCGAGGAGGGCCGGGTAACTGCGGACGCTGTAGGTTCAGGAGCATCCTTTCCTTTGTTGCCGTGGTCACTCGTTCGTCGAAAAAGGCGAAAAAGGATAGGGCAACCAGGTGATCGGAGAGAAACCAAAGATGCCTGGAAAAGGCCGCGGACGCTTTACTGGCCACAGTCTGATTTGGGTAAGTCTTGAGTAGAGACAGAAGTTCGATGTCGTTGTAGGGGGCTCGAATTCCAAGGGACGCTTCGTTCCATTGTCTGATGTAAACGAGACTCACAAACAGAGCGAAGTCGGTTATGTTCCTGGCTTCTCGTGGTATCAGCTTGAATTGAGCTTGGAAAAGGAATATCTTCAACACATAAATTCCTTTCCCCATCCAACGAGCGTGGTGTGTTGGGCCGGGAGCTCGAAATGACTCGTTCCCACTTCCTCCGCCAAGGAACGAGAGAGATAAGCGCAAGAATTCTTAATAATCGTCCCTTGGTTGCTGCGCTTCGAGTGCATGTGGCAAATAATCCAGCATCTCTTTCCGCAATCTGCTCAATACCGGATCCTGGAAGAGTTCGTCGGTTGCTGCAACACACGCATCTTGATTTATCGATGGCCATTGTTTCTGAAATCGCTTGAAGAGTCCGGATTCTGGACCTCCAGATGGACCGAAGATACAGGAGAAGACGTCGGACAGCATGATCTCCATGACATGGTGACGGCAAGCAATCCAGACCAGTTCGGTTCCTAGAGCTTCTTCGATTCTGATGCAAGCTCCTTTGTGAAGCCCTGTATTGCTGGCTGTCGTATCAATACGAGTCCTTTGATTTGAGACCCGAGATTCCATTTCTCAATTGCTTCAACACAAGCATTCGCCTGAAACTCCCCAGTACCTTTGTCCATCTTCGGAATTCCCAAAAGCTTCTCGTGGCCGTTTCTAGTGACAAGGACAGCAATTCTATCAACGCTTGCCTTGGATCCGTCGATATCTGGCAATAGTTTGCCATCCCAGTGTAAAAGAAGAGGTCCCTCCAAAGAAGATTCCTGGTCTTCTGCTGCTGCCATTTCCTGTCTTCCTTGTCTTCTAGACCGCCTGATTGAACTTCGGGAGAGTGTGAGCTCTGAAAGATTGTCCAAGCGCCTCAGCAACGGCTCCAGCCACAAACACAGCTCCGCGATCTGGAAGATTGACGCGATCCAAGGTGCCGACGACTTCGGGCGAGTTGAAGATATTCTTAAGTCTCTTTGGCGTTGGGAAAGCAGCAGCTGCCGCAGATGTTGACGCAGAAGGTCTATATTCGTCTTCGCTTTCAGATTCCCGAGAAGATGATGTGGAAGAAAGTTCTGCTGTTGCCCCAGTCCTGGATTTGGTTTCCCTTCCTTCGTATCTCGCTTTTGCCATCCTTTCTTTTTCTTCTCGTTGTCTCTTTCTGCTTCCTTTTGCAGGCGTCTTTTGGTCAGCCCCACTCATGCTACAGGAAAAGACGTCTTCTCTTTGCTTCCGAAGGAATTCCCGGTCTTCCTCGTTCTTGATTACCGACATTGCATCTTTTGTAGATATATCAAACAGCTCTTCCAGATCACCTTTGAACACTTCCTCGTTCATTCTGTCACTTTCTCGTTGTCGAGTTCGGTGCTTCTTGAGGGCTAGATACTTCTCGTACAGCTTTGATAGTTTCCGGACACACGAATCTATCCGTTGGGGAGGAATTCTGGCGCGCTGCCATAGAGTAACAACTGCTTCACAGGCCAACTTGTAACTCGTGGGAGGGTTCTTCCTTCGTCCAGGTGGTTGTACTGGGCCAGTCGGAGCACGTCCAGTACACGGGGTAGTCTTGCTGTCGATAACTGAGAGTTCGGCCTCCCAAGGAGCCAGTTTTCAGGCGCAGATCTCCTACTAGACGACGTCATAATCACTTCTTAAAAGAAAAAAAACGAAATGTTTAGTATGGGGCAACCCTAAATATCCACCAATCAAGCTCAAATTCCACACACAAGTAAGTCGACTCTAGTAGACAAAAACAAGGCATGTGGAGAAACAATTCGACTAACATAGTTTTTTTACTATAATATTTTGGACCACCCTAATATATATATATATATATATTATATATATTAATAGTGCGCTTTGTACACCAAAACACCCAGAAACACAACCAGGGGAGATGGGGGGCGAAAGGGAACTGAGAAGGGCAGGTGTGGTACTAAAACGTTCCCTAGTTCTCCTTTAATATGTATATTAAATTCGGTGCAGAATACCGTAGACTTTTAGGCGTATATAAACGAACCTAGATCATTATCATCATCATTCCATATATATATATACACACACACACACAGTGTATATATATATATATATATATATATACACAGGGCGTCCCAAAAAAATGTATACACACTTTAACAGCTGATAGCTCAATTGATGTTTCTTTCTTTCCAAGTTAAACCCATTAGAATTAATAATGGCAGTCAGACTAAGCTTGAACAAAGGAAATTCATTCTAAAATGCTACTGGAAGTGTGAAAACGCAGTTGAAGTGCAAAGACAGTTTAGGAGGGAGTTTCAAACAGATCCACCAACGCGACTTACCATCACTCGAATTAGAGATAAGTTTGAAGCCGATGGAACTGTTCAGAATGTCCACAAGAAGCGTTCCGGAAGACCACGGACATCGACAAGCCCCACAAAGCAAGAAAGAGTACTGGAAACGTATCACCAAATCCAAGAAAATCTGTGCGGCAAGCGAGTCGTGAGGTAGGAATTTCAGAATCGTCTGTCCAACGCATTTTGAAGCGCTGTCAATGGAAAAGTTACATTCCAAGATTAGTCCATGCTATTAATGAAGATGATCCGGACCGAAGAGTGGAGTATTGCGAGTGGTACTTGGCACGATGTGGATGTGGATTGGACGAAGGGGTTTCGTAGAATACCCTCCGCGTTCACCAGACCTCACACCACTAGACTTTTTTTATGGGGATACTTAAAAGACAAAGTCTACGCTATAAAACCTGCAACAGTCGCTGAATTGAGAGCAGCCATTGAACGAGAATGCACACAAATACCAAACGAAATGTTTCGTGATGTTTGCGATTCCATTGCTTCGCGTTATCAGCAGTGCCTGGACCAGAACGGACGTCAGTTTGAAAACAGGCGTTGACAAAACAATTAAATAATGTCTGTAGATTCTATTACATTTTGAAAATGAAATGTATTTTAATAAACACTGCCTTTATAAGTATTTAAAGTGTGTATACATTTTTTTGGGACGCCCTGTATATATATACACGTCACACTGTATATTAGCGATACACCGATTAATCAATATCGGTAAATAAAGTATTGGCCGATACTGGTATTTTTCAATATTCTTTTTAGGAGAAAAAGTTATTCAAAGTAATTTCATAAATTAAATAATTTTACCCTCTTCGCATCGTTAAAAACAAAAATTAAACCTAAAACTATTTCCTTTAAAACCATTTCTTTTGTTAAAGCTCGTCCCAATCAGACAAAAGCCTTAAAACCAAAGTCAAAAGCAATCGGCATTCAACAACTTCACTCAGACTGAGTCAGCGAAGAAACAAGGAAGGAGAACGGTTCTTAAACTCTTACGTTTGGCAGGTGAAAATATCAATGTATTTTTGAAAACTTGAAAAATTTAAAACGTCTGACGAACATGTCGTCTGAGAAAGAAACTAACTTTTTTTCTGCACGTTTGAAAACGTTATTTGCGCGCGAATTCGTCCGTTTCAAGGTTTATTAGAATTCAAATTATCAGTAGAATAATGAAAGAGGATGTCAGGATGTTTCTTTCCTTCAAAGTAGGAACCTTCTGAAGTTCTTCGATACTGTCAAAATCCATATAATGATCAATGTCATAACGGTGATTAACCATGCAAGCGGATATTCCGATTGTCAGTTACCTATGTTATTCAATCGTCTATTTCCATGGACAGTCCTTACGATGAAGAGCGTTGTCCCTACACGCAACCAGGGTCCTTACTTCTCTAAGTCAGTTGTGATCTCACAACTTATTCTAATAACGTGACCAAACATGCTCTGTGGAACTGAGATCCGAGTTCTAGGCAGGTATTGGCAGCAAGTTGATATCATTATGCACAAACAAGATTATTACACATGCTGCTATATGGCAAGCGGCATTGTCCTGCTGATGTAAAACCTCAATGCGAAGGGCTGGTGGTGCGGTCACAATCCGAGGATCACTCTCAGCAACCGGGGTTGGGTGAGCCCATATATATGAAACAGTCCAATGGCTTAATGCCTCAGTAGTACTATTGCACTCTTTCCGCGAACAGTCCGACGCATTCTTCCAGGAGGACAATGCCCTTTCCAAAACACCGGCTTACAGAAAATGGTACTGATTTGCTGCCATGGCCTACCTAGAGCCCGGATCCTTGTGCCAGTGAGCATCTTTGGAAGAAAGAACTTCGGAAGAAAACTCCAAGAAGCTTTAGGCAATTGGCCAATATTACAGAAGGAGTGGGCACGGGTCAGACCAGATATCGACAGATACCTTGGAGAGCATGACCCGTCGTGTGGAGGCGGTCATGCAAGCCAAATGGGGCGCTACGCATTACTATAAGTACTGTACAGTGTACAGTCGCACAGCTTGTTGCTGAAGCAGATATATAATAACAGTAATAAAATAATAATAATAATAATAATAATAATATTACAGTCCAAATCTTTATTTACAAGTGTCTATTTTTGAACTTCTGTTTCTCTTTGTATATCTATTTTTAATATATTACGATAGCATTCATGTTAAGAAGGCATGTTTATAATAGTTCCCGGTTGAATAAGAGCTAACATAAGTCAAATATTAT
>JAJOZX010002867.1:310000-327500 GCA_023014485.1 Bathynomus jamesi
TGCGCCATTTGCGAGAGATGGGCACATGAGGAATGTGCAGGGGTAGAGGATGATGAGGAAGAGGTTTTTGTGTGTGAGTTGTGCCAGTAAGGATGGACCCCTGGGGTCCTTCTTACCCCGTGATTCGTTTTTGGTACAATAAAAATATTGATTTGGTAAAATCTCGTGTTTCAGTCTTTTCCTCTAAAAACCGTGACCAGGGTGTGGACTTTAAATATAACACCCCAAAGCACCACCACAACCCCTAAAAACCCCCAAAATTATATAAATGTGGTTTCTAGACTCATTTTTGTGTTAAGTAGTCCGTCTTACCCCACCTTCCCCTACTTTATTAAAGTATTCGTTGAGTACTTTAAACTCATTTATACTCTCAGTTCTAAAACAGACAGCAGATTATTAGTATATCCGAGAAGTCTCTATCCAGTGGAAATTCCATTAATTAATTAATTACATTATATTAACGTGCTTTGAATGCGTTTCCCATCCATTTACGAATTTCAACGTATTTCTCACTGGATAGAGACTTGTCGGTACCCTGTGTAGTATATTTAGTCGCAAAATCTAATACTGAAAAGCAATTTATTAATGAAAAAATCCTTCTAAACCAAAGTTTCTGTATAATGAACTATTTTGCTGAGTGTAATAATAATAATAATAATAAATATAAGTGTATTACACTTAGTGTATTACACTAAAGTAAAACTCTGTACTAACCATGTCGTCTATGCATTTTTAAATAAAAATTTTTAATTAAAACATCTCTTTCTTAACCGATTTAGGATTCGTTATTTTAATTGGCTTTATAAAAAATAAAAAATTTGGTCATACGTGTTCATTTGTTCATACTATTACATTGTCCAAGATTTGATGTATACTGTCAGCTGAATTAACCCTTTAACGCCGGAATTGTTTGTAGGGTTAAGTTATGAATCCGTGTATTTGAAAGGTTACCAATATGTAGCGTCGTCCTTTTAGGATTAATTTCTCGTGTCAACTACAGGTTCGTCTCTGTGTTCTAAAAAATTACTCAGTACATAAATATAATAAACCTTGTGTTATTTTTATATTTAATCATGATTAATTCTATTTCTATATTTCTAACTTTATCTACGAAGTTTGTTTTATATAACGTTTAATCATAATATTTATAGTACAAAATCGTAACTAACTATAAATTAAATTCTTTTAGGTTATAGTTAATCCGAGAGCCCAGTAAAGCCTAAAACGTAAGAGTCATACTACTCGGGTAGAAATAAATAAATATGTTCTGGAAACAATTAGTGTAATATTGTAAATTGTAGTATTGTATTATTTATTTTTACTAATAAAGATGTATTATTATTATTAAGTACAAATTGTATCAATCACAAATTCTGGGGCTCAATACAAGAAAAACCCTCCATTTTCCAGATTGCGACAAGAAATGATCTCTTTAGTAGCATATACAGTAATTCAATGTTAGAAAGGCCAATGTCTGTCTGTATTGATGTGCCGTGCAAGCACAGCACGATGAGCCAAGGTCATACTGAACTGTCCTCTTTTTGAGAGGAAGAAGGGCCAATGTCAACATTGACCTTTCTTGTTCTCAAGGTTATTATGTTGTTTTACGTTATTCCATGACGTTATTCTTTGACTTTGCCCGTTTGTAGTAATGGAATCAGACGCCATACAAGAGTTGTTATCTGAATTGAATTGAAATGAATTAATTTAGTTCTTAATGACAAATTAAATAGTTCACAAATTTTGTTTACGTTTTAACATAAATAATTGTGAAATTAAACTATTTATTTTTATTTAATTTGGCCCTAAAGCTTTAGGCTTTACTGGGCTCTTAATTAAAAATAAAACACAAATATTATTAATAATATATAAATCATGAATAAGAATTATTAATTAGAGAATATATTAATCCTACGTTATTATTATTATAGATATAAAACAAAGACAAAGTCATTATTGAAGGCATGATACTAAAACTATACAAAGGAATCAATATTAGACACGAGAGGCAAGCAATAACAAGTAATGTACATTTAATCCTTGATTACACACAAGAAATGAATAAGTAATAGAGTAGTGTACGTTTAATTCTAAATCTTTATTAGTATTCCATTATTAATCGAGATTTCAACTTGGTTTTAGACGAATTTAAATTGACAATATTTTTTATATCAGCATTTAAATCATTCCATAGTTTTAATCCAATGAAAATGGGTAATTTTTGAGATAAAGACAATCTAAATTAAGGTACAACACGCTTTAATCTACTTCTAGTCTGATACGAGTGGCTTTCTTGATGAGTTATAAAATATTTATTTACCCATTATAAGTTAATGATTTTGTTCTTACACTCGTATATAAAAATACAATGTGCCAGTTTGATCATATCTCTAAGCTTCAGAAGTTTTGGCTCTTTAAATAATGCGCTAGAATAGTCATGGAAATCAACATCAGATAATAACTTCGTTTTTGGATGACAAAGATACTGTTTAAAGAGTTGTTAACGGAATTTCCCCAAACAAGGGTGCATTACGATGTATAAGGAAGAACAACAGTATTATACAGAGTTAATAAAACCTGTTTAGGGACTACATGACTAAGTTTAAACATTAAAGCAACGCTCCTTGAAATCTTTTTCGCGATATAATTTACATAATCACTCCATTGCAAATTCTTGTCCAGCATTACACCACGAAATTTTGCTACAGCACTCTCCTTTACAGCTATTTCATCAGCACTAGTTCATCAAGATACACATTTCTTTTATTAGTAAAAGTCATGAAATTTGTTTTACTGATATTTGGGAAGAGTTAATTGGTGGTCAACCATTTCATTACACTAATAAATTCTGATTTAAATATATGCTTAGCTGAATTAACATCTTCGCACGAAAAAGACACAATTGCATCATCTGAAGTTAAACATTGCAAACATTATGAAGTTAAGTATATCAGATGAGCGTGGAAGATCATTTATATATAATAAAAATAACAGTGAACCCAAAACTAAGCCCCATGGTACACCATGTTTGACAAGCGTTTTAGATGAGCAGACCTTATTTACTAATACAAAATGATATCTATTGGACAAATAACTTTTGAACCAATCACTGATTGCTCCTCTGAAATCGTAACAATATAATTTGTTAAGTAGAATATTATGGTCTATTACATCGAACGCCTTACCCAAATCCATTAATATTGATATCATTATTTCTTTGTTCTCTTTAGTTATATTTGCATTTTTATAAGATTTAAAATAGCTATTTTCGTTGTTTTATTATTACGGAAGCCATATTGATTTGGAGATAATAAATTGTAGGATTCTAAATATCGCTGCATTCTACTTTTTAATTTTTTTTTTTAAATCTTGCTGAAAACACACAATGAACACACCGACCTGTAATTAGTTGCTAGTGCAGGATCACCCACCTTAAAAAGGTGTTATACAACCAATTTTTAGCATTGATGGGAATATTCTTTGAAAATGCTTTGATTGATAATTTTAGCCAAAGTTACAGATTTTTTATCTCTAACAAGCTTCACTATAGGTACAGGAATATTATGAATGCTAATTTGTATTCTTTAATTTACCATTAATATTCAGGACCTCAGTAGAGGTAGCAGGAAAAAAGAAAATGAATTTAGTGGGCTGGGTGGCGTATATTCTAACGGCGAGTGATCACATTCACTCTACGACGATACAGCTTTTGTAAAAGACATACAAGCCGTGTGAGACTTTCGAAGAATTAGACAAAGAACCTCTTCAATTCTGATGTTCCACTGTTAAAGAGAGAGAAAAACACAGACAAAGAACGAGTCCAGTGGCTGAAAATGAAAAGAATGTTCTGTGGGAATGTTGTATTGAGGAAGAAAGTTGGAAGGAATTTTATTTAAGGAAAACCACCAGAGGAAGGCAACGAGTGATTTCACTGAGTCACAGAGCAGAAATAAAACGAAATTTTCGGCAAAGAAGTGGAAAAACTTGACGAATCTTCTTCGTTACACATCGAAAGGCAGCCAACTTTTCTACAAAGCTTTGAAAAGGGAGGAAACACAGGGTAATGAAGAGGACTACCTCGATGAAAAACCGGTGGAGATGGAGGAACCAGAAGTTGATTAAAAAGTGTTGGTTCGGTTCTTTTGATCCTTAAAGACAGTGAAATGCTGTAATCCACACTCAACCTTTTCCCATGGCAAACTTTTCTTTACCAATGTTGAATAAAAGGTGACACCTTATTCGTGTCATTATAAATATAAAACCAGAAACGTTTGGTTTGAATAAATAATAATAATATCTTTGTTTATTTCCTACTTTATTATGACTTACAACAATTTAAAACATTTTAATAAATTCAAAAGAGTACAAGACACAAAGGGGCAATGTCGTAATGTATCATTCCATTTTGTCAGTCATTTTAATACAAAAAGGGTCAGTGTGATTCTAATTTTACTTCTGGTCATCACAAGGAACTTCAATAACCAAAACAAGTCTTAAAAAGTACAATATTTAGCTGGCTTTCGCCAAGAAAGAACTATCCATAAGCCTACTTTTAAAAAAGGACTTTTAAATTTTAATTTGCTGCTCCTCAATATTTACCTTTTTTCTTTAATTGGCCTTTCTTGTTCTCAACCCCCACAATTGAGTATGTGGATGTAAAAAAATGAATATATGAACTCGAGCTAGGGCTGTAAAAATAATTAATTATTTTTATTATAAAACATAATTATGAAAAATTATAAATTCAAGAATCATTACGAAAGTATAGACAATGTACGATTTAATAATTCTAAGCGTAGGAGATATTTACGAACTTAACGGTGCTTCGTATTTGTAACAAATCGTTAATAAAAGTGGTCCAAAAATCATCCAAAATAAAATATTACCTTCCCAAATCCAACATCGATTCGATTCGACACAAGACAATGAAACGCATACATCAGAAAATCAAATTATACTCTAGCTTGTGCAACAAGATTGTACAACTAGATCTTTATACTCCACCGAAACAAACAAACAAACAAACAACCAACCAACCTCTCGAACAACTTCGAGACGAAAGAATGAACGCATTAAAATTTTTACAGAAAAAAAATTAAATAGAAATTAATGAAATCATATACACCATAATAATTCTATTCCTCACTTTTATATAGGCACCGGGTGATTAGAAATGATCTTCCCGATTTTAAACATTTATTATGAAAAACTAACAAAGCTACAGCGAAAAGCAAGATATACAAATAAAGAATATTTCACAGAATTTTTATATGTAATATTGAACACGTCAGACGTAGCCCTAACGTTAACGTGTTTTGTGCTCTTACCGCTGAGAAAGTCTACGGTCCACTCTTCTTTGTTGAATAAACAATTAACGGTATCATTTACCGCGATATTCTACAGTTGTGGCTGATGCCCCAGCTGCTAGAGGATAAAGCTGATGTGCGGTTTCAGCAGGATGGCGCGCCACCTCATTTCCACAATGAGGTTACAACATTCCTGAATAAGTAATTGCCTGATCGTTGGATCGAGCGGGGGGGGGGGGTGCATTGCTTGGCTGGCTCGTTCGCCCGATCTAACCCCCCCCTTGACTTTTTCCTATAAGGCTATGTCAAAAATGAAGCTTTTGTTCCACCAATGGCAACAACTTCGGAACATTTGAAAGAAAGGATACTTCAGGCTGTTAGAAAAGTTTAATATGCTATGCTACAAAATGTATGGAAGGACACAGAAAACCGCTTTGATATCTGCAGAACCACAAAAGCAGCTCATATTGAATTCAATAACTTGTAAATAAAACTTTATGAGTTCTTCTTTATTTGTATATCTTGCTTCTCGATGTAGCTTTGTCAGTTTTTCATAATAAATGTTTAAAATCGGGAAGATCATTTGTAATCACCCTATATATACTGTATATAGTGGCGCTCATAAGTATTCGTATAGAGAAATATTTCAGTTATATTCATCTTTATTTGTTGTACCATACATAGGATATTTATGAAAAGTTGTATCTTTTCGATATGACGGCTGGCGGACCCCTCCCCCCTACCCCCCCAGTTTTTTTTCATTTAGTTAATGTCTATTACATTTCACAATATTACATTTTAGTTTAGAGAAATGAAAAATAGTATGAAGAAAATAGAGTTCAAAGTGGAAAAAATAACATACAAAATATGACATTTAGGTTAACTGAATGCCCGTTTAGGTCAACTGTACGCCCTTGACGATTGATTAGGTTAAGTCGTGATATTGTCGTTAGTTTTGAAAGTAAACTAACGAAAATATCACGACTTAACCTAACCAATCGTCAAAGGCGTACAGTTGACCTAAACGGGCATTCAGTTAACCTAACTAGTTGATAGAATCTAGAGTTTGATGGTCCGTAGCCATTACTTGGCACGGGGCTCCAAAACCGACGCTATGGTCGCATAACCTATAGGCTGGTGGACCGTCGCGACGGTTCTGGAGCCACTTCAAAATTATCTATATATACAGGGTGTTTATAAAGTCCCTATCTATTTCAGTGAAAACGTAGCAAAAAGGGTAAAATTCAATAACAATATAATAGAAGGCATACATTTAATGAATACTTAAGCATATGATCAGTGGTGTAGTGCTAAATAAAGAAGTGAGGGAACGCATTTTGAAAGTGTTACTCAGATGCGGGGGGGACAATGGCGAGCGCGGCGATCCCATACAGCTGGGGGTCGGGGGGCACTGTAAGCCCCCCGGGAAATCTTTTGAAATCTGACCAATTTCAGGGATATTTTGAGGTCATATGCACTGGATATTAGGATATATTCCAAGGTTGAAGATGCAGTATTTCCAGTGTCATTAGATATACGACATCCAGTACGATCAATAAAAATAGCTAACAACTGGAATGATTAACTAAAAAAAAGTTAACAACTGGTACGCCGTGGTGACTGTTTCACCAGATCTTTATAGGCTAGCATTGCCTCAGTCGAAGCTAAAAGAAATGAAGCAGTTAATGATTCTTTCTCATATTTCTTCTAGGGGTGGGAATTAAAATTTCATGACGTTAGAGATTTGTAAGTTCGGATTTATTTGAAAGAGTGAGGGAACGCCGTTCCGTCTACCAAAAAAAGTAAGGGAACGCCGTTCCCACGCGTTCCCACAGCACTACACCACTGCATATGATTCTACATGAGCACCATCAGTATCTCTACAGAGTACGAATCTGTCAGCAGCATTGCGGAACACATTTTGGAGCATGACAGGGGTTATTTTTGTAACTGCTGTTACGATACGAGCATGTAAATGTCCCAGCTTTATTCAGATGGCATTTTAAACACCGTCGTCTTTCAACATGATGGGGCACCTTGTCATTACTCAAACATTGTTCGGGAGTACCTAAATGAACGATTTCCAAATCGGTGGATCGGATGTGGAGGCAACAGGCCATGGGCTGCTCGATCTCCTGACCTAACGGCCTTGGATTTCTTTGCATGGGGCTTTACCAAATCAAACGTCTATCAAACGAGGGTTACAGATCTGCAAGATTTACGTGCTCGTATCGTAACAGCAGTTACAAAAATAACCCCTGTCATACTCAAAAATGTGTTCCACAATGCTGCTGACAGATTCGCACTCTGTAGAGATACTGATGGTGCTCATGTAGAATCATATGCTTAAGTATTCATTAAATGTATGCCTTCTATTATATTGTTAATTTTACCCTTTTTGCTACGTTTTCACTGAAATAGATAGGGACTTTATAAACACCCTGTACACGTATATATATATATATATATATATATATATATAAGCTGAAATCGAATATTGTTTGTTTGTGTATGTGCTCAGTCCGAGAAATAATAATAAAAAAGAAATAAATAAAATTGCTGCTGTCGATTGTTTAAGCGTGGCATTTTTACCACGGGCTTCTGCTGGTAATGTTTTATTTTTTATGGTATTTTTTCTACTTTCAGCTCCATTTTCTTCATAATATTTTTCATTTCTCTAAACTAAATAAAGAAGCTTTTTTTTGTTGAGAGGGTGTGTTCCGCCGACCATCAAACCGAAAAGATCGGAAAAGTTTACCGTCACGTTTGAAAAATTTTAGCAAATAAATAAATTGGTTTAACTCCAACATATAATGTAATACATCAAAGAATTTGAGGAAAATTAAAAAAAGTTAAAATGGAAAAGTTTTCGTACATTTACAAAACTATTTAATACTTTGTGTGTCCACTTTAGGCTTCAAGAATTTAAAATTTTTATCAGTAGTTGGCTGTTTATTGATTAGAGACTGTTGGCAATTCTGAATTCTAGAATTTTCTCTATGAATCTTCATGGAAGACGGATGACTGTACAAACCATTAGTAAGCAATGGTTCGTGGTGGTAAAGAGCTGTATACAGATTTTAAGACAGAGTTACAGGAAGTTAGGAGAAGAATTCCATTTACGACGGTTGCTGCAGTTATAAAGAAATGGAAAGGCTTTGGAACAATCAAAACTCTACCAACGACAACCTTGCAAGATTTAAGAGCGTACAGCTAGACGGATTGAAAGAATGGCTGCTGCGAATCCACGAGTGACTACAGGTGATATTTGCCAAACATTAAGACCGTCTAAGATCGCTGTCCATTCTTCTACTGTACGTCTTACATTCTTACATTGAGAAAGAATGGTTTGCAAGGGAGAGTTGCACAAAGAAAACCTCTGCTACGAAAAGAGCGCAAAGAAGCTCTTTTTAAAGCACGCCAAGGATCATCAAAATGATTGATTTGCATTCTGGAAGAAAGTTCTCTGGACAAAAATTTTATTATTGGGGAATTGCTCGTTGTTCCCAAATAGTTAAATTGTGGAACGTTTGGCAAAATGTTTGGCGAAAATCAAATACTGCATTCGAGGAAAAACCATCCTTCCAACAGTTAAACACAGTGGTAGTAAGCTTAGTTTGCTTCTTTATGGATGCTTTAGTGCTTCTGGTCCAGGAAACCTTGTTGTCATCAATGTAATCTTAAATTCGAAGAAATATCCGGAAACTTTAAAAGAAAATATATTGCCTTCAGTTCGGGAGTTACGAATGGGTCACAAACTGGGTACTGCAACAAGATAATGATCCAAAACATAAAAGTAAGAGCACCATGCGATGTCTTCAACAAAAAGATGTCAAGCTTCTCGAGTGGCCCAGTTGAAGCCCAGATCTCAATTTAATCAAGAATTTATGGTTTGATTTGTAAAAAGCTGTGCGGAAGAGAAACCCTTCGAATCTGAATGAATTGTAACAATTTTCTTTAGAAGAATTGGCTAAAATTTCTACTGATAGATATCGAAAGTTTGTAGAAAAATACCCAAAACGAATCATTTTATATATATATATAACTGCAATGACCACGCAGTATATTAATGTATAGAAACGATGTAAGTATAGAGGAGTGTTCTGCACACGAGGAAGAGAAATAACGAACAAATGAAAAATGAGGTGACCGCCCGGGAATCGAACCCAGGATCTTCCGATTGCCGGTCAGATATGCTACCACTACACCACGGGCCTCGATCAGTCAGAAGTCGTAATTCTCCTACATAGGGCAGAAACCAATGCCTTGAGAGGGCACCCTCGCAAATCGTGAATATGTACATTTAACTGCAATGACCACGCAGTATATTAATGTATAGAAACGACGTGTCTCATAAGTCATAGAACCATAGAAACCATAGAAAAAATAAGTAATTCATGTTTTTCCGTTTATGCAAGTGCCCATGATGTCTTTGAGTAAAGAAGAACGCATCAAGGTAATTCTGCTCGTAGGAAATCGGAGTCAGAGGGAGTCGCTAAGGAATTTATCAGATTGCATCCGGATCGCGCGCCGATAACACACAGCTGTGTCGGCAAACTTGTAGCAAAGTTCAGAGAAACGGGATCCATAGGAGATAAACGACGCAGTGGACCTCTAAGGACATCCACCGACGATGATACAGCCGCTACCATCCTCGCTTATTTCACAAATAGTCCCCAAAAGTCTCTTCGGCGTTTTTATTGCCGTTTTTATCATTTTGCCCTATGGTTCCAGACTTATGGGACACCCTGTATATATATATATATATATAATCATTAGTTAGACCCCATTTGGAGTACGCGATCCAATTTTGGAATCCGCATATGCGCAAAGATATAGACAAAATCGAAAGAGTTAAAAAACGAGCAACTAAGATGATTCCGTCGCTTAGGTCAAAGTCGTACGAGGATAGGCTTAAAGAGTTAAAATTGACTACACTCGAAACTAGGAGGCTAAGGGGTGATCTAATCCAGGTTTTCAAAATTATGAATGGGTTCGATAACGTAGAGAGAGATAGCTTTTTCGAAATATCTCAATATAATAGGACTAGAAATAGCGGGTGTAAGTTGACAAGTAGAAGGTTCGAGACAGCAGTTGCCAAAAACTTTTTTACGCATAGAATAGTAAATAGCTGGAATAGTTTGCCGGTAGAAGTAATTAGTAGCACGTCTATAAACATGTTTAAAAATCGATTAGACAAATATGTTGATAGATTGGGTATAGTTTAAGGTAGTAAAATTAAGGGTTGGATAAGATAGATTTTGATTCTTTTTTCATTAAAGATCACAATAACCAGACTAGAGGTCATAGTATGAAATTATTTAAGCCAAGATGTCGAACAAATTTAAGAAAACATAGTTTTACAAGTGTTGTGGGATATAGGGAGGCAGCATCTTGGGTTAGGGGATACTCTCTGTCCTTACACACCCCATTTTTCACACACCCCATTTTACACACCCCATTTTTCACTTGCCCCACAAACACCTTGAAATGGGAGACCCAAAATGGGTGCACACACATTTCTACATTACTGTACAGTCTTTACAGCCACACCTACACTTTTCCTCGTAAGTATATATATTGTAATGTACAAGGTTGTAAATTGTGACTTGGTCCGCAATTGATATGGACCCTGACTTATTTTTGGTTGGCAAGGTACTGGTATTGATGGATACCGTAATGAAATTGACTGGATTCTTTGGATCTGATATATTTGCATGTCGGTTATAAATAGATATAGAGTGTAACATATTTGTGGATAGTAGTCTATTTGACTTGATCCTCTGGATCCAGAGATTCTATCTTTAGCTTTAAATTGATAATTAATTAGTTTTAAATTGATAATTATTTAGTTTTGTAAAAATTGGTCGTTGCCAATGTACAGGCAGTTTTTACATAGTGGAGCCACCTCGATGGGCCGAAGTGGCCCCTAGTGTGCCCACTATAAAAATTTCTTATGTTCTTATGTTCTTGTGGTTCGGAACCCACGTAAAATTGTAGGTCCCCTCCGCCACCTCGGAGGACATGCACAATACACAATTACGAACACAGTTAGGTAGACCAGCCATGAGTGGATCCTAGGGTCTTTGTTGGTCTGAAACATAATATATATATATATATATATATATATATATATATATATATATATATATATATATATATATATATATATATGATATGGTGGCGCAAAAGTCGCGCATCAGGAATTTTCAGTGTTGACTATAATATATTTTTTCTTTTAGGTCGGGGACGGCGCGAAATTAACAATAGACGAGAGAGTGAGTTTGGTTTTAATGCATGGAATACCAGGTACTACAGAATTTAAATTCTGTACCGATTCATCGATTTGTTGTACCTGGTACTCCATATATTAAAACCAAGCTCACCCTCTCGTCTATTGTTAATTTCGCAGCCATCCCCTACCTAAAAGAAAAAAATAATATATTATAATCAACACTGAAAATTCATATGATGCGCGACTTTTGGGATACCCTGTATATATTTCTTCTTATAACCACCGTTCCTTTCTATACACACCATTTATGAATGAAATAAAATAATTATATATCCTATATTTGTGGCGACTCGGTGGTGTAGTGGTTAACGTCGCTGACTACGAATCCATCGGCCCCGGGATCGAGACCTAGTGACGGCAGACGGCGCGCAGCAGAACCCAGCTGTTCATACTTCCACACAAAAAAATTGGTCGGTAGATAAATGGGTACTCTGGGTAGCGTAGTAGTTAAGACGCTGGGTTGCTGGTGAGGCGTGGTTGGGATTGATTTCACGTTAAACTGTAGGTCTAAGGTGGAGTGACAAGCTTTACCTTCGTCAGAATGAACAATTTGGGCGAAAGCAAAATGAAGGTTATACATACACGTCGTTAATCTTTATTTGCTTTTGGATGAAAGTGTGGCAAAACAAATTATGATATATATATATATATATTAGTGTGTGTGAGTGTGTGTTCCATGTTAAAATTACAGTTATAACTAGTTTATCAATAAAAAGCATCTTAATAAATTTTGCGTCAATATAAATAAATGACGAAACCGCAGTCATAGAAATGGTTTCCTCATAACAAAAACAAAAGTTTTTTTCCTTCGGATTTGCTCACCTGAGGATAATATTTTTCCGTACGAGAAAGCCGTTTTCTCTCATTCATTTAATATATATATATATATATAGTTTGGAACTTAAGTTTCGCAAACATTTTGTACAAATTAATTTTTTCTATTTTCATTGTTCAAAAAACAAGTTTCTAAATTAAAGAAAAGCAAAAAACCCCACAATATTCTTATCTTCAATATGGATTATGACCACTAAAAGACGTTTACCAGTGAGATTTAATCCACTGTCCCACCAAGAATGACTCAAAATATATGACTTTTAAAATTACAATTGAGATAGTGCTTTGCTTCTTGAGGGATGTATTTACATATAGGGTCTATATATATATGTGTATAATTTAGGGTGGAGCGAAAAATACTTTTTTCTAGTATGAAGTTTCTAATAGTGATTAAAAGTTGCATTTAGTGGCCGATATATACCTGCCAAAATATGAGTTCATTTGTTTAATATTTTCAGCTGCCACCAGGGGGCTAAAGTTAACACAATTTTGGGTAAAAAGGAAAAAAAATGCTTCTATTTTAGGTTTATCAAACTATTATAAAATTTTATCTAGAATATCTAATAGTTTGATTAAGATTCTTAAATGATAAAAATTCGTTTTGTAAAAATGCCTTTTCATATGCTTAATATCTTCAGCTGCCACAAGAGGGCTGAAGTAACTTAAAAATGACAATTAAGTATGATTCTGTATTTACTTGAAAAGGGAACAGTAATAAATTAGGTATATCTCCTCCTTTATACTGGCTTGAGACAGTTAAGAAACGTTATTTCGTGCCTTAGCGGAGTTACCACCCTTTCCCCAACCAACCTCCCTCTAAAAAGGGTTTCTTGCTGAAGACTATTTAGTAATTGCTTTTGTGTCAAATTTTGGCTGTTTTTTCCTTGATTCTAATGTAGCACGAATCCAACCGTCTCTGTTTGTAGGTCCGCAGACTGATCCAGCAGCGTCTGTAACGAGCTTGACGCTTCTCTCTACGGCTTGTGTATGACATGGAAACTGAAATAATTCTGAATGAAGAGTAGTACCATGTTTGATGCATGATTCAATATCATCAAGAGAAACTCCTTTGGTTATCGGTGGTTCTGCTATCTGAAAATCTTGCCACATAATGAGATCTGTATAGTCTTTGGCATAAAAATTTATTTCTGGCACCTTAAAATACCTGATAACATCTGTTTCTTGAATGCATGCCCTTGCTTTTATGATACGCCTAAATCCCAACTGACGCACATGCTCCCTTTCATCAGCTATCATTGCAATGAGAATGTTTTCTTGATTTGCGTAATATGCATTTCGCTGAATGACTGAGTCATGTACTCTCCTAAGCTCTTCACGGAGATACCGGCTTCTTGCAATCATATGCCACATATGTTTAGCACCATATTGGCATAATGGTTTACGCTTTATCTGAAACCACATTGGTGCGTATACCCTAACAATGAAAGTAGCTAATTCTTGTAAATTGCCTGAAGGATTCTCTGTGCTTGCATATAACCGCAGAGTCCTGTTTGCTGTGGTGAGCCACCTTGAATGTGATATATTGCCTGGACTCTTATGACTAAGACTCTTTGAGATGTTCCACTTGATATAGCCTTGTGAATTTCAAGAAGGTATTTCTGGTCAGTACTTATGTCATCTACATCAACTTCACACATGTCCTCTTGAATTTCAATGGGTTTGAAGTTAACTATGGGAAGCTTTTCACAGTCTGAAAGTGCTCGGCCAATTTCTCCTGAAAATGCTCTTGGTCCAGTAGTGGTACCATCCAAGTGATGAAACAGTTGGCGCAATGGAAGTTCATTAAGGTGTAAAAGGCATATCAGCCACTGCAATGGCTTATTAAAGGCTTCTTCCAGTAATTTATTGTGCCTTCAATACTACCAGTGTTAACCACTGTCGAATCACAGCCAACCGCAACGATGTTCCCTATATCAACATTCCTTTCTTTCAAGTAATTCACTAGCGCTGTGCAAATGTATTTAGCTTTGCCACTGGAAGGTGTCACATGTGCAAAGTACAGAGAGTGTGGTTCAGATATTGCTGATATGCTCTTCGCGTTTGGTTCTTTGGTGGTTAGAGCCATCACTCTCCTGGACTTGAATCATTGTTTTATCCTTTCTGCCATCAAAGTATAATCCCCGCATGGTTTTTGGCTCTCCTATCTGTTGTAGTTCCTTTCTCTGTTTTTGTCTTTCACGTCTTAGCTTACTTCTGTCTATAATATTCCCTTTGTCTTCGGGAGTAACAATTTAAGATCTGCCAATACTGCAGAAGCAATAGCAGCCCCAGCTCTGTCCGACATTTTAAATCTATCACAAGTAATTGCTAATGAAGGGCAGTGGCTCACGCATCTGTTGTTCTGATATTACATATTGAGTCGAGGTTGTATCTTCCTCATTATCTTCAGATATCTCTTCTAGTTGTTGAAGTTCACTTGTCTCTGTTTCGATTTATAAGTTGGACGTATTGGTTATAGCAGCACTAGTTGTTTGTGAGGATTCCAGACGTGCTTTTTCCATTTCCTTTCGATGTTCTCTTGCTTAATCGTCTTGTGTGTGCTATGTCAATGCTTCTATCACCATTATTCTGCGTGTTCGTTGGTCATTTAAAAATCCTGCTCTTTTGGAGGACTTTCTTACTCTTTCACATGAGCATCTCCTAAACTCCTTACATTTGCAGGTGCAGATGTCAAACAAAGTGCATTTTGAAGAGTTTTCAAATTCTTCAAGCTGATTTTTGTACTTAGGCTGATCCTTGCGTGACTTGTATGGCTTTAATAAGGACCTGTATTTCATGGTACACTCGCATCATCTGTAAAACGCGTGTATGTGAAACTATTGGCAAAGAGGCCTTCTTCGAAATATTTTCTACTTTTTGGAAACTGCCTCTGCTATTTCAGAAAATGAAGGCTCCTTGTATTCATCTGCTCCTTCACTAAATGTTTTGTGAACAGGTAATCTTTCATAATGCAGTTATAAGTTGGTAGTTGCATATCACTCATCTCACAAGGTACTTCAAATATGGCACACTTCATATGTTCTCTAGTGAAATGTTTATATTTAGTATTTGATGCCATAATATTTTTAAGAAAATTCACAATCACAAAATATCCTGTAACATCAAAACATTATATAATTAATATATATAATATTTTTATATATTATATATATATTATATAAAATATATAATTATTATATAAATAAACTAAAATTATATAATACATTATAAACAAGCATTTTATAATAAAATCAATATTATCTCTATATAAATCACTTTAAAATAAAGTTTTATAATATTCCGATCATATTAAAAAACTCTCCGATCAACTGAGCGACTAGGCCTACTACCTAAGAAGACAAGTGTTAACACACTGTTCTAATGACTCTCAGAAAGAAATTCCTTCACACCAAAACCCTCCCCCACAACCCTCCCCAAACCCTCCCCACAACATTCAGTGTAGTCTCAACTGACTCAGTACTCTAAATTGTGTTAACTTCAGCTCTCTTGTGGCAGCTGAAGATATTAAGCATATGAAAAGGCATTTTTACAAAACGAATTCCTATCATTTAAGAATCTTAATCAAACTATTAGATAATTCTAAGATAAAATTTTATAATAGTTTGACAAACCTAAAATAGAAGCATTTTTTTTCCTTTTTACACAAAATTGTGTTAAATTTAGCCCCCTGGTGGCAGCTGAAACTTTTAAAGAAATGAACTCATATTTTGGCAGGCATATTTCGTCCACTAAATGCAACTTTTAATCACTATTAGAACTTCATACTAGAAAAAAAGTATTTTTCGCTCCACCCTAGTGTATATATACACACACACACACACACGAGTATATTATTGAAAATAGTAATGTTTAATTAAAAACATGTCAAACATTGAAATCAATAAAAAAACGTGCATGTTTAATTGTATAAAAATCGTATATCAAAATAAATTAGTTACCGACAGATAATACCATAACATATCGTACAAATATAACAAAAGTACATAATTTAATGTACTATATGTCATATCGTGATTATCATGTATGCGCCTCTGTGGTTATAATGTTATAATGTAATAATGTTTCAGACCAACAAAGACCCTAGGATCCACTCATGGCTGGTCTACCTAACTGTGTTCGTAATCGTGTATTGTGTATGTCCTCCGTGGTGGCGGAGGGACCTACAATTTTACGTGGGTTCCGAACCACAAGAACATAAGAAACTTATTTAAAAACTGCTGGTAAATTGGCAACGACCAATTTTTACTAAACTAAATAATTATCAATTTAAAAATAATTAATTATCGGTTTAAAACTAAAGATAGAATCTCTCGGTCCAGAGGAGCAAGTCATAATAGACTACTATCCACAAATATGTTACATTCTATATCTATTTATAACGGACATGCAAATATATCAGATCCAAAGAATCCAGTCAATTTCATTACGGTATCCATCAAGTCACGGTCCATATCGATTGGCGGACCAAGTCAAAATTTACAACCATATACATTATCAATTTAAAATAATTAATTATCGATTTAAAACTAAAGATAGAATCTCTCGATCCAGAGGATCAAGTCATAATAGACTACTGTCCACAAATATGTTACACTCTATATCTATTATATAACGGACATGTCAAATATATCAGATCCAAAGAATCCAGTCAATTTCATTACGGTATTCATCAAGTCACGGTTCATATCGATTGCGGACCGAGTCAAATTTACAACCATATACATTACAATATATACATCATACGAGGAAAAAGTGTAGGTGTGGCTGTAAAGGCTGTACAGTAATGTAGAAATGTGTGTGCCCATTATGGGTCTCCCATTTAAAGGTGTTTGTGGGGCAAGTGAGATCATGAGTTTTTCAATACCTCACAGTACTATGGGGGCACCGCTCGGCAGAGGAATCTCTTTAAATGGGGTGTGTAAGGACAGAAGAGTATCCCCTAACCCAAGACGCTGCCTCCCTATATCCCAACAACACTTGTGTTGAGCTGTGGATCTATCCCACAAAGCCTTAATTTTACTACCTTAAACTATACCCTTTCTAT
>JAJOZX010002867.1:330000-485000 GCA_023014485.1 Bathynomus jamesi
CATAATAAAAAAGACTACGTCTATTATAATCCATTTATTCGAACTCTTTATCAGTCTTGTTACATTAAAAAAAATGAGAGCACCCTGTTTTATGGGTGACCACCGCTTAACAACAATTTATATGTACAGTTTTGGAGAAATGTTCGTCTAAAAACATTAAATTTTTGAAAAACAAAAATTACTTATTATTAACCGAGTTTTGTTTTTGAAATATTATTACTATTACAAAATCTATAATAATAATAATAATAAAAGGACACGTGTGTGTGTGTGTGTGTGTGTGTGTGTGTGTGGTGTGTGTTCCAGCCATAACTCCAAAATGGAAGCAGTTACAAACATGAAACTTCACTCACACACATTGATTAGGTCCCCAGGTTGTGCACCTGGGTGTTAATAAATTAAATAATTAATTTTAAAAAATTAAATGACGTCATCAAGATCATTACGTCATTACGTATATACAGTATAAATTAAAAATTTATATATATATATATATATCGAAACCTATAGTAAAATTATTGAATACCCGGTTAGGTCAACTGTACGCCCTTGACGATTGGTTAGGTTAAGTCGTGATATTTTCGTTAGAACGCGGAATATTTTTGCTACCTGCACAAAGGGCGGGTTCTCTGCTAGTAAATAAATAAAGTACGCAAAGAAAAACAATTTTACGAATTAGTAATTTTTTATGCTTTTTAGACATTTTCTGTCATTTTCGACAAGAGAGATTCCGTTGTCCCCAAACTGAGAAAAAACCAACTAAATCGTTTTTAATAAAGTTGGACTTACCCGTGGTATAATTATGGAAAAAAGTTTGCCGAAAAACTTAACAAATTTTAAGGAAACACCAAAAAATTAATAGTTAATAACTGTAATTTTGATTTTGAAATTTTCTATCATTTTAGCAGGAAAAAATGTTAAATAACAAAAATTTTATTTTCTTGTTATCCCGGACCCCAGACTTTTTACCGGATTCGGACGCCATTTGCCAGATTTAAAAAAAAAAATTGGCAATGAAATTTGGCAATGATAAGTAACTAACCTAACTTAACCTAACCTAACCTAACCCCTAGTTAGGTTAGGTTAGTTACTTAACATTTTTAAAAAATTGGCAATGAAATTTGGTAATCTGGCAAGAGGCGTACAAATCTGAGAAAAAAGTCTGGGGTCCGGGATAAGAGGAAAGTACCCCAAAAATTACTAATTACCAAATTTTTAATTATTTTCTCTTTCGGCGAACATTTTTCCGCAACCGTGTACAATATGCGTACGTAGTAAGATCGCTACATCGAAAAACCTTTTTGTTACCGTTGTCATGGCAACGAAATTTAACGAGTTGGCACTGGAGGCCATCCCTTTTCTTTCATAAACTTTAATATAGAAATATTTTTCAAATTACGTTTTTTTATTATTATTTATATGAATTCTAAAATTAAATTTATAAAAAATTAAAAGAAAGTAATTAGGAACAGCCAATTGAAAAATGAAAAATTTACGACTCTCAAAATATAAATTTTAAAAAAATACATAAAAAAAAAAAAAGAGCAATACATTTCGCATTAAATTTAAATTTCCAAAAATAAACCCCCGAACTAAAACAAATGCCAATTTAATATAATTTATAACTATATATATATATATATATATATATATATATATATATATGTAATGAAACAGGCTCTTTTGCTTTGTTATATTATTTTTTTTTTCGACTATTTATTTTATTTAATTTGGCCCTTAAGCTTTAGGCTTTACTAGGCTCTTATTAAAAATAAACAGCTAGTTGTTATTAATTAATAATAAATAAATAAGTAAATAAGTATTATTAATAGTTAAAACATGTATTAATCTTAAATTATTACTGACATGACAAAACGCAAGGTCACCATTGCAGGCACTATACCATTACCATACAAAGAAACCAATATTATACATGAGAGATACTTAAGAACTGAACAATCCCGAGAAATGTTTTTTAATACTAGATTACACACGAGAAATTAATAATTAGTAAACAATAGTAATGGACATTAATCCTAGATTTTTGTTAGTATGCCATTATTATATGATAATAAAAACCCACTCTAATAGACAGAGTTTATTTCCACAACAGTTTCGATGCCCACTGGCATCCTCTTCGGGTGGATAGAGGATACAGAAAAACGAATGAACCAAAAACAAGAGGGAAAACAGTCCAGGGACCATTAAGAAATTCGCACCTAGGTTAGATCCCGTTCTCCCGAAACTGGAAGGGCATTTTTATTAAAGGGACCCGCTTATAAGTACATTCGCACAAATTTAAAACTATCTTCTTGTTCTATACATACAGATTCTATTACTTTTTTTTTTTTTTTTTTACATAATTATTACATTTATTATTAAATTTATTACAGAAATTATAAGTTTATTATTACATTCATTATTACATTGTTGTTTATTATACAGAAACTATAAACCGAGAAACGAATGAAAAGGGCGAGAAGTAAACAATCAGAGACCATTAAGAAATTCGCACCTAGGTTAGATCCCGTTCTCCCGACACCGGAAGGGCATTTTATTATTACAGGGTCCCGCTTATAAGTACATTCGCACAAATTAAAACTATTTTCTTGTTCTAGATTCTATTATTTTGACATAATTACTGCATTTATTATTGCATTTACATTTTTTTAACATTTATTATTATTACCTTTACACTAATTATTACATTTATTTTATACCTTTATTATTACAGTTATTGCATTTATATTTATTTCCACATTTATTACTTCCATTATTACATTTACGTTTATTATTCCATTTACATTTTATCGAAAAAATGAATGAACCAAAAGCGAGTAAGGAAACAATCTAGAGACCTTTAAGAAATTCACACTTAGGTTAGAACCCGTTCACCCGACTCAGTAAGAGATTTTTTTTATCAAGAATCTCATTAAAGGGTCCAACTTATAAGTACCTTGGCACAAATTAAAATTATCTTCTTGTTCTATACATACAGATTCTATTATTTTTCTTTTGACATAATTATTACATTTATAAAGTGCCTTACTTGATTCCCAATCTATAGCATGATTATTTTGGCTGGCGTGATAAAAAAAAATGGCATTATTAGTATTACAACTTCTTGTGTTCTTTAATATGGGTTTCAATATTTCTCCCAGTTTCTCCTACATATACTAAATCACAACTTTTACAGGGAATGCTGTAGACACAGGCTTGTTCCTGTTTTGCAACGTTATTCCTAACCAATTTACTTTTCACGGTAGACGAACATTTGAACGCCAAAGCAAACTTAAAATCTTTCGTCAACCGTCCCTGGACTGTTTTCCCTCTTGTTTTTGGTTCATTCGTTTTTCTGTAGCCACCCGAAGAGGATGCCAGTGGGCATCGAAACTGTTGTGGAAATAAACTCTGTCTATTAGAGTGGGTTTTTATTATCATATTTTGACCTTCACGTAGAAAAAAGTGAAGTTTTTTGCATATGCCATTATTAATTGGGATTTCAACTCGGTTTTAAACAAATTTACATTCACAATATTTTTTATATCGGCATTTAAGTCATTCCTTAGTTTCAATCCAATGAAACATTGTATTTTATTGTATAAAACATCGTATTTTACTTCTTATAACTGTAATATTGTATTTTTTTATTAACCACTAATTTAATTTGTTTTACCAACTATTGTAGCCTGCCGCCTAAATGAAAATATTTAGATAGTCCAGGGTTCCCTTAAATATTTTTATTTAATTAACCTGTTTTTAAGGGGTGCGGGTGTACGTGTACATTTTAATTTAATTATAAGGTTGTAACATATATTCTGCTCGATTTTTTAGTTCATTCAGAACAAAAATTAAATGACTTATAAGGACAAATTTGCTTGAATTTTTAGTTTATTCACGACAAAAATTAAATGACAATGACAAATTAATCATCAATATAATTCCCTTCTTTTTCTATAACCTCCTCACACCTGTAGAAAAGATTTTTTATGCCACGTTCGAAGAAATTCCTTGGTTTCGAGTTAAAAAAAGCAATCACTTCGTTTTCGATAGCTTCCCTGGATTGCAACTTTTGTCCATCTAGGTGGTGTTGCAGACTTCTGAATAAATGGTAGTCTGAAAGTCCGATGTCCGGAGAATAAGGTGGATGAGGCATTTTTTCCTAACCAAATGCCTCCAATTGGGCAGTGGTGATTCGAGCAGAGTGAGGGCGCGCGTTATCCAGGTGGAATAGAACACCTCTGCGATTAATTAATGCAGGACGTTTTTCTTGTAATGCCATTTTCAATCGTTGGAGTTGTTGGCAGTAGACTTCAGCTGTGATTGTTTGGTTATCTGGCAGAAGCTCAAAATGAATAATTCCTTGCATATCCCACCAAACGTATAGCAAAATTTTCTTTGGATGGGGTCCATTCCTTGGCTGAGGTTCAGGCTTTGTTTCACGGCTAAACCACTGATGTCGACGCTTAATGTTGTTATAGAGGACCCATTTTTCATCCCCAGTGACGATCCGATTCAAAAACGGCGCCTGCAATTGCCGAGAATGCAGTGATGTGCAAATATCGATTCGATGTTGAAGATTCGCTTGTGACAAATCATGCGGAACCCATTTTCCATCCTTCACTACTTTTCCTAACTCTTCCTACTTTTCCTTCTGTATCATTCTGTATCGTGATAACATCTGTGCGAACCTGTCGCCGCGTGTATTTTGCAACATTTCTAAAACTATTTCACATTATCTTGAGGTTATTCTATTATCTATCGTCCGTTTTCTAATCGAGCAGAATTTGTTACAGCCTGATTATAACAGAGTTACAAGGAGTTACATGGATTTACAAGGGGTTACATGGCTTTACAAGGAGTTACAAAGAGTTACAAGGACAAGAGGGAGCCTCAAAGACCTTTTGGTTCACTCGGGGAGGTCCCTATTATTAAACTAGTTCACTTTTAACTATTCTAGCAGTTGTAGAAAAATGGATAGAAAATTATAAGGCTCTCTCCTCGCCCTCCGCTTCCTCCCCGCCAGAGGCGGGTACGGAAAAAGGTTGAAAAAAATACCTTGACCCTGGAAATGCAGCCAAAAAAAAATTTGCGGGAAAGAAGAGACTATATAAACTAGCTCTACAATTACGTCATGCACACGGAAGGCGTACACTACTGTAGATAGCATAGTTGTATAAACTAACATCACAATATATTTGTGCTAATCGTATATCAACTGCTTGGTATCGTCACAAAAACCTTAAAAATATGGTTTTGATTTTATACAAAATATTTACAATTCTATTTACCGAGGTATCAGGCCAACAAAGACCCCATGGCATACTCCGGGCTAGCTCTAAAAGAGAGAGAGAGAGAGAGAGAGAGAGAGAGAGAGAGAGAGAGAGAGAGAGAGAGAGAGAGAGAGAAAGAGAGAGGACTATACATAATCATGACTACCGTTGAAGTTTGTTTTATTTTAGAATTAGAGTTACTCATAATAATATAATATAATATTATTTATATATATATATATATACACACACACACATTATAACTGCAAACACGCAGTATAATTAACGTAAAGAACGACGCTTTGTATAGGAGAATATTCCGCGCAAGATGAGAGCGAAAGAACGAAACAAATGAAAAAATGAGGTAACCACCCGGGAATCGAACCCGGGATCTTCCGATTGCCGGTCAGATATGATAACCATTACACAACCATTATCTGACCGGCAATCGGAAGATCCCGGGTTCGATTCCGGGTGGTTACCTCATTTTTTCATTTGTTTCGTTCTTTCGCTCTCATCTTGCGCGGAATATTCTCCTATACAAAGCGTCGTTCTTTACGTTAATTATACTGCGTGTTTGCAGTTATAATGTATATAATGTTACGGCATGCGGGAGGTGCCCCTTTGGGGCATTGGTTTCTGCGCGTATGTAGAGGAATTACGACATTTGATTGAGTGAGGCCCGTTGTGTAATGGTTATCATATCTGACCGGCAATCGGAAGATCCCGGGTTTGATTCCAGGGTGGTTACCTCATTTTTCATTTGTTTTGTTCTTTCGCTCTCATCTTGCGCGGAATATTCTCCTATACAAAGCGTCGTTCTTTACGTTAATTATACTGCGTGTTTGCAGTTATAATGTATATAATGTTACGGCATGCGGAGGTGCCCCTTTGGGGCATTGGTTTCTGCGCGTATGTAGAGGAATTACGACATTTGATTGAGTGAGGCCCGTTGTGTAATGGTTATCATATCTGACCGGCAATCGGAAGATCCCGGGTTTGATTCCAGGGTGGTTACCTCATTTTTCATTTGTTTTGTTCTTTCGCTCTCATCTTGCGCGGAATATTCTCCTATACAAAGCGTCGTTCTTTACGTATATATATATATATATATATATATATATATATATATATATAATAATGTTATAATGTTATAATGTTTCAGACCAAGAAAGACCCTAGGATCCACTCATGGCTGGTCTACCTAACTGTGTTCGTAATCGTGTATTGTGTATCTCCGTGGTGGCGGAGGGGACCTACAATTTTACGTGGGTTCCGAACCACAAGAACATAAGAAACTTATTTAAAAACTGCCGGTAAATTGGCAACGACCAATTTTTACGAAACTAAATAATTATCAATTTAAAAATAATTAATTATCGGTTTAAAACTAAAGATAGAATCTCTCGATCCAGAGGATCAAGTCATAATAGACTACTATCCACAAATATGTTACACTCTATATCTATTATATAACGGACATGCAAATATATCAGATATAGATATATATATAGATATATATATATATATATATATATATATATATATATATATATATATATATATATATATATATATATATACATTACCTCATCATAAATAATTGTGTTTATCTTAAAATTAATCATAATAATTATATGTTACCTACTCATAACTACTTACACTGTATATGAAAAGTTTGTTTTATCTTCTAATTAATGCCAGAGTCCAGTAAAGCCTAAATCTAAGAGCCAAATTAAACAAGAACAATAATTAACAATTCAATTAGAAATTAGTTTATTTTTCATGCAGGAAGGAGGTGCCCACTCTTATATGTCATTTTAAAACTGTTGAAATATCGTATTAATTCTAAAATTAATTTTATTAAAAAAGATTTATTTTTAAAATACAATAATACCATCTCCAACTCACACGCAAAGTCCAGCGAAAGTCTAGCATTTGGGTGCCTCCATCTCTTGTATATGAAAAAAACCCCTGTTTTTCAAAATGCTTTTCTCCGACTGCTTAATTTTAGCTATGATCATATCAGCCGTCAATTTTTAAAACCAAATTCTCTCTGTGTTTCAAATATTTTGTAAAATTTAGACGTATTTCGATAACATTAATAAAAAATAGTATTTGTTTTCGTTAACACTCGTATTTAATTATATATTTACTACAATATATATATATATATATATAATATATATATATTATATATATATATATATTATATATATATATATATATAGGGTGTTTCAGGTCGACCCTAAAAGTATGGAAAAGAAGCACTTCATATTAGTTACGGAATTACTATGACAAACTTCAAATACCAAATACAAAATACAAACGACAAATTCAGGAATTTGTAGGTTGTATTTGGTATATATATATATATATATAATATGCAGCGCACATACAATACGTATATCTCGGTATTCAAGTATTCCTCGGTGAATAGAATTGCATGCGGTATAAAGGCTTCAATTATAAAAGTCTCAATGCGTGGATGCCCAATCGCCCATTTACTAATCTGATGTTGCCCCAATGCCACTATGAATGCCCAACTCGGATGCATTAATTAAAGAAAGCGCAATTTGTACCCATTTCCAATTCGAATGTCCAATTCTTTATTTTTTTTTAAATTTTATTGGAAGAGAAGAGAAAGGCGGAGGAGAATTGGGCAGAACGCCTTATCTGATCATTTTAACCATTAATGCGGTTTCTAAGCTGCCAAAATAGATGATGGGCAAGAATGAGTATGTTTATTAAAAATTATATATATATTAGTGGTGCACCGATTAATCGGTATCGGCACTTGGCATGCCGATATTAGGAAAATACCTTGCATTGCCGATTAATCGGTATGCAAGGTGCCGATACCGATTAATCGGTGCACCACTAATTATATATAATATATAATATATATATATGCGCCTCGGTGGTGTAGTGGTTAGCGTCGCTGACTACGAATCCATCGGCCATGGGTTCGAGACCCGACGGCAGCCGGCACGCAGCAAAACCCAGCTGTTCATCCTTCCATACAATAAAGAAAGTGGTTGGTAGATAAATGGGTACCCTAGGTGGCCTAGTGATTAAGACGCTGGGCTGCTGATGGGGCGTGGTTCGGATTCCACGTTAAACTGTATGGCTAAGGTGGAGTGAAAGGCTTGACCTTCGTCAGAATGAACAATTCGGGCGGAAGCTAACCAAAGGTTAAAGGTTATATGGAAACAAAAGCTAAAATGTTTAAATACACAACAAAGGTTTTGGTTTATCCAAAGCGCAAAGCATCGTTTACTCTGGAGACGGTATTTATGCAGGATTATTGAACAGAGAGGAATTGATGCCTTCGCAGTCTATGAATACGAAAGGTCAGAAAAAGCCTCATTCCCAACACAAAAGAATGACTTTGGAGGCGGTTTGCACAGGCCAGACAAACCAAACACAGTTACGAAGACACCATATTGGAAGACAATGCGAGAGAGAGAGAGAGAGAGAGAGAGAGAGAGAGAGAGAGAGAGAGAGAGAGAGAGAGAGAGAGAGAGAGTTATTTTGCAGTTTTGAAAATAAAAACGCGATTTAATTTTAATCGCTTATAAAATATTTACTTATATCCACCCATTGAACAGTTACATAAGCATAAGTGAATAAGAAAATATATATATATAAAATATATATATATATATATATATACAGGTAGATAGATATAGGAGTTAAAGTCATTACGAACTTTACTAGTTATTTTTAATTTTAAAATTTCAAAGAGTAAATATCGTGAAATTCCTCTCTCTCTCTCTCTCTCTCTCTCTTCTCTCTCTCTCTCTCTCTTACTTCTGGATGTAGTAAACTTTATACTTGGGGTGTGACAGCCCTCCGGTCCCGAGTCGTGGGATTCTAGAGGAACTGGCTGCCAGCTCCTTTAGGTTCTCTCTCTCTTTCGGGAGGGCGGGTAAAGTATTTTGCACAATTCCGTCCTGTGGGTTACTAGGACCCCATCCCATCCCTACTCTGTCCTTTTAGATTACGTTAAGGTTGTTCTCCTCTCTCTGCAAAAAAAAAAAAAAAAAAAAAAAAAAAAAAAAAAAAAAAACCCTTTTCTTTTAGTATTAAGTCTTTTTCTCTTCTTTTACTATTAGGACCCGACTGCTACCTCATGCGTGGAAGAGAGGCTTTGGAACCTCTATAAATAACACCATTTAACGCTCGTAGGTTGTGAGAGACTGGGATGGAGGGGTCCCAGGCGTAGGGGCGCGATGAATGGAGTGTGGCTAGTGCCCCGTTAAGCCATTCCTAACGCGTAATGGCTTGACCAGCCCCCTGCGACCGTTCTTTGGTGACCAATTGATGGTGCTTGGCTGTACTGCTCTGAGGTGAGAGGGCTTTACTGCCCAGCTGGCTGCCAGGCCAGCGTAAAGTCTCGGGCGGGGCTCTGGGTCTGGTGGGATATCCCTTGAACACTGGATTCTAAGAGTCTGGCCGCTTGTGAGTGACTAGTAAGACTTAGTAAGGGGCTGCATCTCGCTGTCGCTCCTGGCGGAAAATCCGTGACGCTTGCGTCGCGAGTGTTTGTCAGTTGGTAGCTGCGACACGTTTGGGACGGTCCGGCCCTGGGGAGACCTTTGGTCGGTGCGGCAGCAGGAGAGGTGTAGTCTTCTGGAAGGAATGAACGTCACTTGCAAAAAGGCGGGTGCGTCTACGCGCGGGATTAATTCACCCCCCCCCCCCCCCCTTTTTTATATACTGGTCATAACGTTTTTGGATAGTTTTCATTGCTAGAACGCTTTATCTTATTCAGAGTATTCAGAAAAAAACAAAAAAAGAGAAAATATGGCAGGGCCAGCTAAATTGAAAGCAGAATGCTTTAAATGTAAAGTTAATCATTGGTGCGTAGACTTCCCAGAGGGTAGTATCAGCGATATCACATCCCTTAGTGTATGTTTGTTTTGTAAACTTAGAGACAACCACGAAAAGGAAGTTAAAGAGCTAAAGGAATTAGTAAAAAAGCTTGAAGCTAGGGTCGTAGCACTGGAAATCCAACCCAGTGGACAAGATCAAATTAAAAACACACCAGCAGATTCAAACTGTAAGATTAAGTATCTAGAACAAAGGGAGGGCTCAAAGTAGGGGCTGATAGAGAAGGGTGGGAAGGGATCGATAGAGAAGGGTGGGAAGGGATCGATAGAGAAGGGTGGGAAGGGGCCTGCTGATGGCCCAAAGAAACCGAAGGATGTAGCTACCTGTCGGGGTGGGTCGGGTGGTGTAACTGCGTGTATGGGTGGCGACGGTTTCGAAAGGTCTCGGGCAAGAAGGCTGCGAAGCCGAAGCCTGAGACCCCAGTTGCCCCTGTCAAGACCTCTAACCGCTTTAGTCTCCTGTGCTCGAAGGAGGAAGACACCGTTTTGATTGGGGAATCGCAGATCAGGGCCAGGAGAAGTACTTTGCTTCTGCAAACCGGGATGGGAGGAAGGTAAGATGCTTACCTGGGCGGGAACGGCGCACTTAAGGAAGGAGGTAGAGAAGGTGCGCGTGGCTAGTCGGAGGACTGCGATCGTTGTCCACGCTGGTAGCAATGACCTGTCCTCAAAGGCGGTGGGGTAGGTCTTACAGAAGGGATCATCACCGAGATCATGTCTCTTGCGGATGATCTAAAACTGAAGACAGACAGGGGAATGTTAATGGGTATTTACCGCGAATGAATGCCAGTGACCACGCGCTCAGTAAGGTCATTGGCATCAACGAGAGGGTACAAGACTTGTGCGTTCCGCTGGGCGTGAAGTTTATTGACCCCTTCGATGCATTTTCGGGTAGGTGGGACCTTTACCAGAGGGATGGTGTCCACCTCAATGACAAGGGTAAAGGTGTGCTAGGCGCGCTGCTCGACCGGCACTATACAGAATGGTGGTCGAGTCCTGGGAGAGATGATGGCCCCCACCGGGGAGAGATGAGGATGAGCCGGTGGCGGGACGTACCTTCAACTGAAGGGTGCGTCGAAGTACAGGTGGGTGACCCTCCTCCTACGTTGGAGGGGGCTCAGTCTCCTGCGGAAGTTGCCCCCTCGTTAGTGAGGGGCTCTTCAACTCCCGACAGCCCTGGCTGTTCGGAAACGGGTCGTGCTAGGGGGCGGTCAGAATAGGGAAGGCTCCCTCCGTGCAATGCTTTTTAATGCTAGGTCAATTAGGAAAAGTTTGCGAGCTACGGGCGCTCTTAGCATCAGAATACCAGGATATCGTTGCTATCACCGAGTCCTGGATTCATACTGATCGTAGGACTACGTTGGGGAGTTCGAAATTCCCGGGTATAGAATGTTTCGCAAAGACCGCACCCGTGGGAGGGGGGTAGGGTACTAATATACGTCAGAGACACGTTGAGTCCGGTTGACTGCCAGTTCCGGTCGGAACGGGAGCTGCTTGGCGTCGATCTGAACGTGGGAGGACGAACTATAGGTTTAATCTTGGTGTACAGACCTCCGCATCTCCTCCTCGAGGACGATACAGCCCTGTACACCGAACTCAGTAGCCTGCTAGGGGATAGGGTGTGTAGTTTTAGGAGACTTCAACTGTCGCGGCATAAAGTGGGAAAAGAGGACTGCCGATGCTGAAGGGAGGAGGCTAGTTGACTTTGCTGATGAGAACTTCCTCACTCAGGGTCAACGAGCCTACACGAGGCGAAAGCGTTCTAGACTTAGTATTCACGACCGAAGACAAACCTCGTCACTGGCCTCACCGTTGACGAATCGTTGGGCGGGAGTGATCACGGTCTTATTAGGTTCCGTGTGTGCGTCCCTCGGGTGAAGCGTAGTAACTCGAGAGGCAGTAAGCTCGATCTCCGACGGGCGAACTTTGTTAGCCTCAGGGATAGCGTAGGAGAGATGGGTGTTAGAGGTTGGCGGCGATGTTGAGGGAGTGTGGAGTGCATTCCGGGATGAGTTTATGGTGCTGCAGTCTGCTGCCATACCCTCAAAACCGGTCACTCCTGCTTCAACGCAGCCTAAGTGGTTCAATCGTGGCATCGCTTCGGCTATCCGAAATAGGAAAGTAGTGTATAGGAGGGCGAAGGCCAATCGTTCCCACGAGAACACTGAAGCGTATGTCCGCCTGTGTAGGGAAGTGAAGGCGAAGGTTAGGCTAGCGAAACGTAACGAAGAACTACGGGTGGCAAGCCTCTGCAAGAGGAACCCTAAGGAGTTCTTCAGTTATGTTAATAGTAGAAAGCCTATTAGAAGCATGATAGGTCCTTTAAAGGACGGAAGCGGCGTTCTGCGGACCTCCGACGCGGACATCGCTAATGTGCTTAATGAGTACTTTGCGGGAGTGTTCACCAGGGAGGATACCCGCGTCATCCCCGAGCCAGCTGTGAGGCACGAAGGTGCTGACCTGGATAGTGTTAGATGTACCGCGACAGTCGTTGCTCATAGAATAGACAAACTGAGCGCGTTTAAGGCTCCTGGGCCAGACCAGTTTCTCCCCAGTGTTTTGCGAGAAGTGCGCGACCAGGTGGCTCCCCACCTGGCTACAGTCTTCAACAAATCGTTGGAGATGGGCCAGGTGCCTGGTGACTGGAGGGAGGCCAACGTGACCCCTATCTTTAAGAAAGGGGATCACGAAAGTCCAGGGAACTATCGTCCTATTAGTCTCACTTCAGTTGTAGGTAAATTATTAGAAAGGATAATAGCTGATAGAATCGTTGACCATTTGGATTCCTACAAGCTGCTTGGGGACTCCCAACATGGGTTTAGACGGCATAGGTCGTGTCTCACCAACTTGCTCGAGTTTTTCCACGTCATGTTGAGTGAGTACGATAAGAGTAGGGCGATTGATATACTTTATCTCGACTTTCAGAAAGCCTTTGATAAGGTACCTCACCGCCGGCTAATGGCGAAAGTGCGCGCGCTGGGTATCGGTGGGGAAATAGGTAGGTGGATTGAAAACTGGCTGAGGAATAGGCGGCAGAGGGTGGTAATTAAAGGGGCTAGTTCGCAGAGCTGGGCACTTGCGTTTTTTTTTGCGGTACTGCGGTACTGCGGTACTACCGTGTTGGTCGGTACCGCGGAAAGTACCGCGGGAAATTTGAATGCGGTAGCGGTACTGCTGTACTTTCAGCGATCCTTTGCGGTACTGCGTTATGCGGTACCGGTTTGGTAGTGCGGTAGTAGTACCGCAGTACCGCAGTACCGCAAAAAAACGGGCAAAAAAACGCAATTGCCCAGCTCTGCTAGTTCGGGTTGGGCCTCGGTCACTAGTGGGGTTCCTCAGGGTTCCGTTTTGGGGCCGCTGTTGTTACCATTTACATAAATGATATCGACGGTGGCATCGTCAGTCGGATCGCCAAATTCGCTGATGACACCAAGCTTGGGGCCAATGTTGGGACGCCCGAAGTGATCGAGGAACTGCGTGCGGACCTAGGTAGGATAGGAGAGTGGTCCGAAAAATGGCAAATGCCGTTTAACTTGGGTAAATGCAAAGTGATGCACATTGGCTACGCCAATCCCAAGTCGGACTACTCGATGTTGGGCAGTAATATCGAGGGTGACTGATTTAGAAAAGGACTTGGGTGTGCTAATTAGCAGCGACCTTAAGTTTACGAAACAGTGTGTAGAGGTGGAAAAGAAAGCCCAGAAACTATTGGGTTATATCAGGAGGCAATTTCAGTTCGGAACAAGGAGATTGTGCTCTCACTGTACATTCCTTGTTCGGCCGTACCTGGAGTATGCTGTGCAGTTCTGGTCGCCCACCCTCAGGAAAGATATTGAGAGGCTGGAGCGAGTGCAGGCGAGGGCCACAAAGTTGATCCCTTCCGTAGGCATATGGGCTACAATCGACGGTTACGCGCCCTGAACTTGTTTTCGCTTGAAACTCGGAGGCTGCGCGGTCAACTGATCGAGGTATTCAAGCTCTTACGAGGGTTCAACGATGTCGATTTTAGAAGTATGTTTAGTTTAAATGATAACCCAACTCGCAACAATGGTTGGAAGTTGGATTTGAAACGGTTTAGGACTAGTGTGTGTGGGAATTACGTTACGTATAAGATCTGTGACACATGGAACAGGTTACCTTCGGAAGTTGTGAACAGTTCCTCTGTGGATCAGTTCAAGAAAAGGTTAGACGAAATTTTGCACACTATTTGAGTGTGTAAAGACATTTAGGACCTCAGTCTGCGGAAATTTCTTTTCCTATAAAATAGTTAATATCTGGAACCACTTCCCTCAGAGGTTGTTTCCAGTCAAAGTGTAAATCTGTTTAAAAATAGGCTAGACAAAGTACTGAACACACTCATAGTTTAAGATTAAAACCTCAGAAAACTCTGCAGGAGTTCGTTTGCTCGGTCTCTGTGAGCAAGCTAAATATAGAGCTACTTATATTCTCCACTTTCCTGTAAAATTTCCTTGGCTACTTTTCCAGGGTCAAGGTATTTTCTTCAACCTTTTTCCGTACCTGCCTCTGGCAGGGAGGGAGCGGAGGGTGGGGAGAGAGCCTTCTATTTTATATCAGTTTTCTACTACTGCTAGCATAGTTGAAAGACAAAATTTTCCCTGCACCCGTTGCCATTGGTACCTCCTCGGTATGGGCCGCAAGGCCTTTTGAGGTACTTCTTTTCCTTGTAACTCCTTGTAACTCTCTCTCTCTCTCTCTCTCTCTCTCTCTAATTGAAATGCACGTGTATGTGAAGTGCCTTTTATCGTTTGAGGAATTGAGGAAAGGAATTATTTGGATCGTGAAAATGATTAGGATGATTGCATGATACAGTGTTTACTTTTGCAAACGATTCAAATGAAACAATGCCTTTCAGTCTCACTCAAAGCAAATAAAATTCACTTGATGGTCTCTTACACATACACACACACACTTACACACACACACACCACACACACAATACACCTCCCTCTTTTTCTCAATATATATATATATATATATATAGACTATATATATATAGACTATATATTATATTACAGTGTAGCAATAATTCTGTATTTGGAATTATTTGACTGTCAGGAATTCAGACTTGAACATTGCAATAAATAATGTTTAGCTTATTTTACTTCATTCAGTACTAAAAATTTTTTAATAAATTTTACAAATATTTAATGCATATATTAAACGCTCACTATGAATTAAAAAAATTTATCATTATTATTATTTTATTATTATGGTTTCCACAGTTAAATCTCTGCTTTGACTTGACTTGTGGCTATTTAGATACACACACACACAACACGAAAATATACCCTTCTGCAGTGTATTATATATATATATATAACAAAACCAGTGTATACCCTGGTTTTGCTTCCATCCCACTTGTTCATTCTAACAGAGGTCGAGCTTTTTCTTCCCACCTAGACCTAAACTTAACGTGGAATCCGAACCACGACTAGTAAAGGAAGTCTAAAATTATTCCCAGCTGTGATTCGATCCAACGACCCCCTGATCACCAGCTCAACATCTTAACCATGAATTATAATATATATATATATATATATATAATATATATAATATATATATACACTTTAAATGTTAATTCTGATAAAACCCAAACTTGCCATAAATCCTTGGTTACTTAAATAATAAAAGTATAAAATTAAACCCAAAATGAAGACAAAATTGAAAATTGGAAAAAAAACTTCAATAATAATAAAATAAAATTTAAAAAAAAAACCACAAAGATCAACAAAAGGTAAATAAATATTTCTATGAAATTAGAAAACGTTAAACTTGTTTGACCACTCCTTAGTTTTCATTCTGAAAAATGCTATATATATATTACATACACACGAGTTTCTTTAATAGGCAATTATCTGACGAAAATTAATTTACTTTTAAGAAAAGTTCGGTGTATAGTGTCTGTTTAAAAGGGATGATATATGCTCGCAAGATGGGTAATCTCTTTGTGTGTGTGTGTGTGTTGTGTGTGTGTGTGTGTGTGTGTGTGTGTGTGTGTGTAGGGAAATTAACATAGGTTTAAGTACAAAAATGTCGTCATTAATAAATGAAAATAATTTAATACCCAAAATTTACACTTTACAATTTAAAAATTTGCGTGACACTGAATTTTGGGTATGAAATTATTATTATTATTATTATTATTTATTAATGATAATAATGGTTGGGTTGTTTAATCTCCTTCACAACATCTAAGGTTATATAATGGAGGGGACCTACAGCTTTAACCGAGATCCGAACCACGGGTCACTATACAATCTGGACGTGGAAGACGGTCTTACATCCAACTACTCTCCAAACCCATTGTCGCTTAACTTCGCTGATCGACGGGAAGCGGTGTTACGACACTGTCCACGCAGTGGCGGATTACCCATTAAGCACAATAGGCACAATGCCTAGAGCCTACGAAACTTCCAAGGGCTCACGAAATAACTAAAATTATAACAAAGAAAAATACACAATGAGCGTTTCATATCGAAGAATAAATAATATATGCTTGAATTAACAGATAATGCAAAGCCTATAATTTATATTGTATCAAAAAGGCAAGTTGCGTAACATAACCTTCAACTAAACTTTTTATAAATTATGAAAGATTTTTAGTCGTATCAAAAGCGATTAAAAATATTTTACGTGTCAATTTCAAAGTTGGATCCTTTAATTTCATCATAGTTCATCCATTTTGATATGCTTATTTTCATCAGGGATAGCATCATAGTCAAAGAATTATAGTATCAAAGTATCATAGTATCGAAGTATGTATCATAGACAAGGTATCATAGACAAAGTATCATAGCCAAAAATATAGCCAAAATATCATAGCCAAAATATCATAGCCAAAATATCAAACTATCATAGTCATATATTATATAGATCTATGATTATATTATGGGATCTATACATTGTATACAATGCAAATATTTATCTAGAGATCCATTTTGGGGGGCCTACGATTATGAGAGTGCCTAGGGCCTACAAAGACTTTAATCCGGCCCTATGGCCACGGCGCAGCCCTATTTATTTATAAGAACCTTATTACTTACAGACTATATGTTAAGTTCCATATAAATTTATATATTTTTTTTTATATTTGTCTACAAATAGAAATTACACCTGTCGTTGAGAAATTAAAGCATCTTGTTTTGAATTTAACTAGCTCCGTTGGAACTATACGCGTGCGAGCAATATTACGGAAGAGACCCGCAACTTAATGAGGGCGTCTTTTCGTAGTACATAGCGGGTTTAAACTTTAAAATTTGAGGTGACTGTAAATGATCTTCTGGTTTATAACGACTAAACCCTAAAATGTATTTGAAAATTTTTGTAAACCGTCGGTGTAAAGTGAAAATAAACAACGATAATAGGTTTTATTCATTGTGGCATGTGACCACATCCTCTGGAAGAAATTAAGGTAAAAAAATTATGTGCACGCAAGAAAATCATCTTGCCAAAGAGAATTTGGGAAAATGCGTGATTTTTCAGAAAAATCATGTTTTTGACATAACGAGTGATTTTCTCTCCTTAATTAAAATTCGTAGCAAAATACGATTTGTATGAATTTTGGACGTAGTAATGATAATGAAGAAACAATGATGGACGGGATATTAGCGTTACAATTTGTTCAGGATGAATTTAGCCATTTCAGCAAGCGTGTTTTAAGACAAAAATATAAGGTCACAGAAGATAGATGGATGGGCAGCAAATCTTAGACAAAAAAATTTTGTAAAATGATTTTTAATCCTCTTGCGAATAATCAAATGCGATAAAACAATTTATCTCATTATCAGATAGACTTAAGTGGATTTAAGAAGGGTTTATCCCGATCTTAACCCGTGTTATCGGATTAAACTATTTCTCTAAATTTTAGGAACGTTTATGTCGGAAAAAAAGGGTAAAAGAGGATAAATAAAGAGCATATAGAGGAGTTAAAGGGAAAATGTCGGTAAAAAGACAAATTCGTTCGGGTTTAGCGGATTCTCAAGGGAGTATATATATATATATATATATATATATATATATATATATATATATATATATATATATATATCTTATACTATACACACACACAAACTCACACACACACACACACACACGTTTGGCTCCGTACAAATCCGTGGCATTTCCACATTTCATTTGTGAATGGCGTAGTATGTTCGCAAAAATGTAGAGAGGGGAAGGGAGGAGTGCCAAATGGGGAAATGTCAGTGCCAAGGGGGATGCCCCAAGAGTAACCTAACTTAACCTTGATTATAGACTTTTGTAACCTACCCTAAATCACAAGCGTCATCTTTTGATGTTACCCTAAGGCGGCCACCATTAAACTGCCTTAGGCATAACAGTGATGTTACACCATCGAGAGTCGAACCCCCGACCTCAATCCTTAAAATACAATAATTCGTTTTTGCATAATCTAGCCTCCTTTTTCACCCTACCCCAAGAATAACCTAACTTGAACTAACCTCTCTCTCTCACACAACTGCGCAGTCCCAGGAGTAACCTAAACTACTCTTACACATCATCCTCTCCTGATATATATATATATATATATATATATATATAATATACACCTTCCAACCTTTCAATGTTCCGAGCGATGATTCCTCATTTCACGAAGGTCAAGCTTGTCGTCCCTCCTCTCGAGTTGGCTTGGTGAAGTAGTGAGTTGGTTTCTTGTACTCTCCACCTCACATAGCCAGGTACGCCCGGCTCATCGGGGATTGTTCTGAGCCAGGCGTCTAATCTTCTTTTGAAGATGTCCACCGCAACACCACTCGTGTTCCTTAGGTCTTTGGGCAGCTGATTAAACAGTTTTGGTCCTCTCTCAACAAAACTATTTTCTTTCAAGCTTAAGGATGTTCCCTGTCTAGCCTTTAATTTGGGAACACGGCACAGTCTTCCTTTTCTAATTTCTACTGTTATTTGGGAAGTTACAAAGTTCAGAGTAAGATTATGGACCAGTTTCTCCATTATTTTCCAAGCGTAAATAATGGTGTATCTCTCTCTTCTCCTTTCCAGTGAATATAGGTTTAATTCGCATAACCTTTCCCAGTAATTCAGATCTTTGCACCCATTGATCTTAGCTGTGAAGCTTCTCTGAATCCCTTCTAGTTGTCTAATGTCTTCTTTTTTATATGGGAATATTAGGACCGAGCAGTATTCCAATTTGGGTATGATCTTCGTTTAAAGGTTCTCAGTATCTGTCCCGTTATTTTCTTTGTTCTGTTTACTGCTATCTTATTTTGTGTTTCAAATTTCGCATCATTAGTAATTACAACCCCTAAATCTTTTGCTTTAGAATTTCTCTGAATTTCCCGTCCAATTTGAGTATAATATTCCATGGATTTTAGGTCCTCTCTTTTTCCGTACCGCAACAGCTGAAATTTCTCTGTGTTAAACTTCATATTGTTGTCTTCCGTCCACTTGTAGATTCTGTTCATGTCGGTTTATAAAGATCCTATATCCTCTGGGTTTCTTATTTTTCTACTGATCTTTGTGTCATCCGCAAAGGATATTACTGTGTGTTTCTGGTAACGTCCTCATCTATGTCAGTTAGCAGAGCTGTGCGCGCTAACTGATAAATATAGTGCCGCTAACGCTAATCCAAATAAATTATAGCGCCGCTCACGCTAACAGTTTTTAAAATTAGCGGCGTTAACGCTAACGCTAATTTTGGCGCTAATTTTTATGAAATGTATCGCTAAGTATTATTTTTTAATAATAATAATAATGCATTTGTATATATTTATCTGTGTGTTCGCTATTTGTTATTATCTTTTATAATTTTGTTCCCGTTTGACACTATATCTTTAAAATGATTATTGAGTATTCCAAAAAATTGCATAATTTGATATTTATAATTAAACTTATTTATTGGAAAGAGATTGTCCTCCTTTACATACTCAGTTCAGGAAACTGTTTATTATTATACATTCTGTGTTCAGCATTATGCACAAAAAGCAACGTAATATAGAGAATCCCATTCTAAGACTATTAATTTTTATTTATATTAGCGCTTAGCGGTTAGCGTCTAACATTGCCTAAAAATGTAGCGGCGCTATCTGTTCCGCTAACTATTTTGAAAAATAGCGCCGCTAATGGATGCGCTAATAATTAACTAGCGCCACTAGGCACATCTCTGTCAGTTACCATGATTATGAAGAGTAGTGGAGCTAATACTGTTCCTTGTGGTACTGAGCTTAGGACCTCTGATTCTGATGAAGATACTCCTTGTAGTGTAACAACTTGCCACCGCTCACTAAGGAAATTATATATCCATTTCCCTACTTTTCCTGTTATTCCCATATATTTCAGTTTATGTATTATGATTCCATGGTCACACTTGTCGAGCGCTTTGTCAAAGACTGTGTACAGGGTGTCCCATAAGTCCGGCATCATAGGAGAAATTCATATTTTTCTATTTCTACAAACCATAATTCATATTTTTCTCTTTCTACAGGCCATAATGTCTGTGAGCAAGGAAGAACGAATCCAGATAATTCTACTCTCAGGAAATCGGAGTCAGAGAGAGGCCGCTGCTGAATTTAAGAGAGTGCATCCAGACCGCGAGCCAATAACACAGAGTTGTGTTAGCAGACTTGTTGCAAAGTTTAAGGAAACAGGATCCATAGAAGATAAACCACGCAATGGACTTTCAAGGAGGTCCACTGACGATGATACAGCGACTGCTATCCTGGCTCATTTTAGCAGAAGTCCCAATAAGTCTCTTCGGCGATTGTCCGCCGAGACAGGAGTGTCGAAAAGTAGCATCCATCGCATTCTTCAGGCTCACAAATGGCATCCACATAAACTTCAGATCCTACAGAAATTAAGCAAAGATGATCCCGACCGACGGATGGAATTTTGTGAATGGGCTACGGAACAATAAAACAATTGTGGACATATTGAGCACGTTCTGTAAATAAAAGCTTTTGTTTGCCGTTTTTTATTATTTTTCCTATGATGCCGGACTTATGGGACACCCTGTATATTACATCATATTTTTCATTACTTTCAAGTGCATCAATAATGTTGTTGTAGTGTTCCATTATTGTGATAGGCATGATCTGCCTGACCGGAACACATGTTGGTTATCATTGAATTTTTTCTGAGTTTCCAAAAAGTCATAGATTTCCTGTCTAACTATTCTTTCAAATATTTTAGTGAGATGAGATGTAAGCGACACTGGCCTATAGTTTTTGGCCTCGGATCGATCTCCTCCTTTATATATTGGGACTATGTTCGCGCTCTTCAGGATGCCTGGTATTTCTCCCGTGTCTAGTGATCGTCTCCGTATCTAATATAGGGGCTCAGCGATTGCATTCTTGCAGTTTTTGATCAGTGTGGCATTCCATTTATCCGGTCCTGCTGCTGTGTGTGCTTTTAGTTTCCCTAGAGCTTGTGTAATATCATCTGTCGTAAAGTCGAAGTTCGTTATACTTTCCCCTTGTATCATAGTTCTTCTTCAAAGAACGCGTTCTATCGCATATCAGTTTGTCAGTTTTTGGGATACTGAAAGCTGATTCGTACTGAGCTCTTAATATTTCAGATACTTCTGTTAGATCATCAGATAAAGCACTGTCCTCGTTTTTCAAAGGTTCGATAGTCGCATGGTTTTTCGACTTCCTTTTTGCAAAATTATAGAAGTACTTTGAATTAATCTTTTTCGCTTTTATAGCGTCGTCGTCTTTTTCTGTATGCTTCTCAATTAGTTCCTGTATGACGCAATCGATACTCTGCAGTTTATCATTTAATATTTTACTGACGTTGTTATCTTTACAGTTACTTAATTTCGCAGTCACTCTTTTTCTCTTTCGGAACAATGACCTCTTTTGTCTTTCGAACCCGCTTCTCTTTCCTCTTTGTTGTATTTTTGGGACATGTCTTTCCACAATTGCCAGCGTTCCCTCCTGTAAGGTCACTAGCATTTCTTCCGTTGTCTTGGCCTCGAAGATGGTTTTCCAATTTATTACTTCCATGCTGGTTGCAACATCTTCCCAGTTTTATTAGCTTTGGAGTGAAAATTAAAATTTCTAATTTTCTTCTTTCTGTTGTTCGTGTTCTTTCCCTTCCTATTGCTTTTATATTGGTTGTTATTTCAATAATGTTGTGATCCGATATTATAGTTGGGGATATTTCTATATTATCAATTAGGTTGCTGTTGTTTGTAAATACCAAATGTAGGCAGTTGTTTTTTCTTGTGTTTTCTGTTATTTTTTGTGTTAACATAAATTCATCAGCTAGAGCTAGTAGCATCTTTACTTGCTCCTGATCTTCCCGTGTGCCCCCCTTGTCCTGGTGCATAAATTTACTTTCTCCTATCCTTTTATATTTCATGAATGGAAAATTAAAATCACCACAGAGAAAAATATTTGGGGTTGAAGTGTGTAGTGTAAATCTTTTACTCAGTTTCTAAACTCTTTAATGGAATCTGAGAATTTTGAGGTTGGCGTGTTCGGGGGTCCGTACATTACAATTAGTACCATATTAATTTTTCAACTTTTGCTGCGACACATTCTACGTAGCTGTTTGAGGTACTGAGGTACTCAGTCATTTCTGCCATATGCATTTCGCGTGTGTAAATTGCACATCTTCCTTTACGTCTCATTGTTCTATCGGCTCGGAGGATGTTAGAGTTGTCAATTTGTCAAAATAAAGTGTGGTGTGTGTGTGTGTGTGTGTGTGTGTGTATATACATTTTAACTGCAAACAACACACAGTATAATTAATGTAAAGAACGACGCTTGTGTAGAAGAGCGTTCCCCACAAGATGAGGAGGGAGAACGAACAAATGAAAAGTGTGTATATATGTATATATATATATATATATGTGTGTGTGTATATATATACACACACACACAGGGTGTTTCATAACATGTGGGACGCATTTCAGGATGGATTCAGGACCTGAAAACAAAGATACCAATTCAAATGCTATGCACAGGAAAAAATACATGCCGTTGAATGATGCCAAGCGCTTCTGCGAGAGAGTTACAAGGAGTTACAAGGAAAAGTAGTGCCTCAAAAGGCCTTGCGGCCCATACCGAGGAGGTACCAATGACAACAAGTGCCAGGGAAAAATTCTGTCACCCTCAAATAGTGTGCAAGATTCAGGTCTAACCTTTTCTTGAACAGATCCACAGAAGAACTGTTCACAACTTCTGAAGGTAGCCTATTCCATGTGTCACAGATCTTATAGGTAATGTAATTCTCACACACACTAGTGCTAAACCGTTTCATATCCAACTTCAACTATTTTTCGAGTTGAGTTATCATTTAAACTAAACATGCTTCTAAAATCGACATCGTTGAACCCGTGTAAGAGCTTGTAAACCTCGATGAGTTGACCGCGCAGCCTCCGAGTTTCCAGCGAAAACAAATTTAGGGCGCGTAAGCGTCGATTGTAGCCCATATGCCTAACGGAAGGGAATAACTTTGTGGCCCTCGCCTGAACTCGCTCCATCCTGTCAATATCTTTCCTGAGGGTGGGCGACCAGAACTGCACAGCATACTCCAGGTGCGACCGAACCAAATAATTGTACAGAGAGAGCACAATCTCCTTGTTCCGAAATCGAAATTGCCTCCTCGTATAACCCAACAGCTTCTGGGCTTTCTTTTCCACCTCTACGCACTGTTTGATAAACTTAAGTTCGCTGCTAATTAGCACACCCAAGTCCTTTTCAAAATCAGTGGCCTCGATATTACCCCCCAACATTGAATAGTCCGACTTGGGATTGACGTAGCCAATGTGCATGACCTTGCATTTACCCAAGTTAAACGGCATTTGCCATTTTTCGGACCACCCTCCTATCCTACATAGGTCCGCACGCAGTTGCTCGATCGCTTCGGGCGTCCCAACATTGGCCCCAAGTTTGGTGTCATCAGCGAATTTGGTGAGCCTACTGACGATGCCAGCGTCGATATCATTTATGTAAATGTTAAACAACAGTGGCCCCGCTTCCATGCTTCCAACGGCATATTCAAACTATGATAGAATATCGTGAATATACTATTAATGTTATATCACATATCTAAATTTTATAGAAAAATATCGAAAAACTTTATATTCATATAATTTGTATTTTTTTCTGAATTAAAGTTTCTGTTTGTGCGTTTGTTTGTTTGTTTGTTTGCTTGAAATTCTCAAAAAAATGAAGCCAAGTTATGGTGACGTCGCAACAGAGTAATAAAGATTTTAGCCCAACCTGAGCTAGCCCGTTTAATTACAACCCTCTGCCGCCTATTCTTCAGCCAGTTTCCAATCCAGCTACCTACTTCCCCACCGATACTCCACCTTATCAAAGGCTTTCTGAAAGTCGAGATAAAGTATATCAATCACCCTACTCTTATCGTACTCACTCCACATGACGTGGTAAAACTCGAGCAGGTTGGTGAGACATGACCTATGCTGCCTAAACCTATGTTGGGAGTCCCCAAGCAGCTTGTAGGAGTCCAAATGGTCAACGATCCTATCTGCTATTATCCCTCTACTACTAGAGAGAGAGAGAGAGAGAGAGAGAGAGAGAGAGAGAGAGAGAGAGAGTTACAAGGAGTTACAAGGAAAAGAATATATATATACACAACAACTCAGAATGGTCCCCTGAGAAACATATATATATATATATATATATATATATATATATATATATATATATATAAGGTATATATATATATATATATATATATATAGGTATATATATATATATATATATATATATATATATATATATATATATATATATAAGGTATATTATTATATATTTGACAAAAATATCTAAAATCTCAAGAACTGTGTCTGTGATGTCACCCTGCCTAGGTAAACTTTTTTGTCTTTGTCTTTCATTTGGTACTTTCCTTTCCTGCTGAAAGTTCGCTTTCATTCAGCCTATCCCAAAGCAGGGTGACCGCTTTCATTCAGCCTCTCCTAAAGAAGTGTAACAGCTTTCAACCCTCCAACTATCGTCCATTTGCTTTGATTTCTTGCCTTTCTAAAGTCTTTTAATCTATCCTTAATGGGAAGATTCTTAAACATCTCTCTACTTACAATCTTCGTTCAGATCGCCAGTATGGGCCATCCAAGGGACTCTCCATTCCTTTTATGTATCACTGATTTATTAAGTTGCACTTCTTATCCTATCCACTTCTTTGCTGATGATTCCAATCTTCACTTCTCCACCCGCTTCACAAAGCGTTCCTTTTGAGAGTCACTCCATGCTTCGCGTGGGATGGCTATGATGCACCCGACCTTTGATCTTTCTACTATCCCTGATTGTGGCAGAGAAAACCTTATGGCTTTCAATGCCTCAACAACTCGGCTCCTTCATCTTTCTACTCGTCACAATTTTCCAAATGACTATTCCCTTACCTTCAATAATACACAAATCAATCCTTCCTCTTCTCTTAACATTCTTAGTATTTCCATTTCTCGTGCTCTTTCCTGGAAAGATCACATATACTCTTTTCCTAAAACAGCTTTTAAGGGATTAAGTTTGCCGTACCGGCTTCACATTTCTTCTCCCCAACTCAGTTGCTGTCTCTCTACAGGGGTCTTGTCCACCCATGTATGGAGTGCGCTTCTCATGTGCCGGATGGCTCAACCCACACAGCTCTACTTGACTGGGTGGAATCAAAGGCTTTTCGTCTTATTAATTCCCAGCCTCTTACTGACTGTCTTCAATCCTCCCTCACTCTTCGCCGCAATGTTGCCTCACTCTCTCTTTACTATCGCTATTATAACGGACACTGCTCTTCTGATCTCTCTAACTACATGCCTCCTCCTTTAAGGAGAGCACGCAGTACCAGATTTTTGACACATGTTCATTCCTTTTCTATTCAACTCTAACGCAAGGTTAATGGTATTTTCAATCTTTCGTCTACTCAACCGGTCACCTCCGGAACAGTCTATCTCAATCCATCTTTCCTGTCTATGACCTCCATTCCTTTAAACGTCGAGTATCTAGGCATCTCGAAAACTTAGACCTTGATTTTGGCTTTCTTCTTCCTCTATGGAGGGGTGACTTTTCTGCGGGCGTTCGCCCTTGGCCCCTCCTTCCTGCGTACAAAAAATAATAAAAAATCTGAAAAAAAATTTTTTTGTCGTCAATACGATCCTAGTAAAAATAAATAAATTAGTATCGGATGAAACAGCAATTCCACTCAATAAACTAATGAATGAATTAGTAAATATATTCTCTGACACTATCTAAAGGGAGCCAGAGTATACTCTGTATTTAAGTCAGGTAACCCAAATACCCCATCCAATAATTATCGTTCCATTTCCGGATTGCCAACTTTAATTGAGGTATTTTAAAATCGTATACAGTAAACTTACTAAATTCTTAATCAAGTAAAATATTTTAACTAAAACAGTTTGGGTTCAGATGTGGGCATACAACGGAAGATGCCATAAACATGCTCTTACAAAATGTCTATCAGAATCTAAACAGCAAAAAACACTACCTTTGTCTTCTTTGACTTGCCAAAAGCAAGTGATACAAACACATCATATATATATGGAATAAGAGGAAATATCCTCGATTGGTTTAAACCGCATATGGCAAATCGTCATCAGTACATCAAATTAAAAGACAATATAATTTATCCGACAAGATGATGCTAACTAGTTGGGTCACACAAAGATTTATTCTTGGTCCATTACTATTTCTAATTCACATCAATGGTTTTCATCTCTTAACCAGTTAAATTGCGTACAATATGCAGATGATACCACACTTACTTCTTTCCATCATAATTTAGACTTTCTGATAAGTGAAACAAACAGACAGGGAAATAGAGCATGTTTATAAATGGATTTGAGTTAATAAACTTTCACTGAACCTGACGAATCTTCTTATAGGATTATTACTACAGAACATATAGATGCAAAGTATGAAATAAAAAGTGGGAATACTACTCTTACAAAGGTGAGTGAAATTAACGCGCTTGGCATTAATTTAGACGAAAAACAATTTCAAATCCAAACTATCAAGATTTCTATCTAAATTATTTAAACTAAAAAACGCACTCCGTACCCTGTATTGTTCCTTCATCCACCCACATTTATTATATTGCATTACAACATGGGGTAGCTCAAAGAAATACATAAAACATCCTTTGAAAGTCATTCACAAAAAAATATCAGCGAACTCTCTTAAATAATGGCAACAGACGAAATCACACTTCTCCAATGTTTAAAGAGCTAAATATTTTAAAACTAAATGACTTATATGTTCAAAGTTATCAATAAAAATGAACATACATCAACCATCCAAAGAGCAATCCAGCACCCCCCCCCCTTCCCATCAAACACATCATTATAACACTAGACTCCGCAGAGATTTTATACACACACCAAACAAAACAATGAAAACTGCAGGAAATGCACTCTCTTTCAAAGAAGCAGATGTATGGAATGCAATTACCATAAATATTGGACAGGCTTCATCAATAATAGTATTTTGGAAATCACTAAAGTAGTACGTCATTAACTCCTACTGATGCACAAGTTTATTGCTGCTATTATTTCCATTAGTGTTATAATTATTGCCATTTTCACTTCCTTTTCTGTAATAACTAAATTAAATCCCATTAATTTTGCCAAAAAAGCCTTCCATGCTTCCAACGGCATATTCAAAATATCATAGAATATCGTGAATATACTATTAATGTCATATCACATATCCAAATTTTATAGAAAAATATCGAAAAACTTCATATTCGTATAACTTGTATTTTTTTCTGAATTAAAGTTTCTGTTTGTGCGTTTGTTTGTTTGCTTGAAATTCTCAAAAAAATGAAGCCAAGTTATGGTGACGTCGTGATAGAGCAATAAAGATTTTAGTCTTATATTCTCTTTATAATTTTTAACAATAAAAAGAACCTCGAACCCAAAACGTTTTGGCGTTATCCTTAAAGAAATAGATTCCCATTTGAATTCAAAGTGTAAAGTGATATTCCTTAATTCAAAAGATAATTTATAGAAATCGTATCGTTCAAACGAATAGATAACGACCTTGTAAACACCCCTTTTTACAAAAATAAAATCAGATGATTTTTTATATATATATATATATATAATATATATATATATATATATACACACACCTTTTTTTTGCCACGTAATCCCAAGTTCATAATTATTAGAGTAAAAATCCTTTTTAATTAGTTTAACAAATTTTTTTTGACCAAGTGCTCTTGGCTACATTAATTTTTGAGACCATAAACAGACATTAAAAATATATTTTAATTACCTGACAATACATTTTTGAGGCTTGTTCGTGTAAATTTTCCAGAAGCATAAAAATTCTGACCAAACAGCATTCGACCACAAATAGTTAAATTTTTTTATGGTTTTTAGCTTGACATTTTCTCAAATATAAGATAAAATATGAAGTGGTATGAAATAAGCAAATAAACGAATGGAAAATCAGACGTAGATTAAAAAATCTTTTAGATATATATATATATATATATATATATATATATATATATATATATATATATATATATATATATATATATATATATACCGGGTGTCCGAGAATTATCTGTACAAGTTTTGGCTGTTATTAAAGTCAACCATGAAGTGTAGAAATTCCAGTGTTGTCCCTAGGGTCTTTGTTGGTCTGAAACATTATAACATTATAACATTTTACAGAGAAACTCATTAAGTTTTTTCTGATAACAAGTTTTGACAAGTTTTTTCTTTTTTGTACGCGGGTGACAGACATTGATGATTTAAAAGCAAGAATCACAGCTGCTATTGAGCGAATTGATGTGGATATGCTGCAGCGTACATGGCAACATTTGGATTATCGATTGGATGTTTTGCGAATCACTGATGGTGCACATATCGAATGTTCGTAACAACGTTACTTTAATAAAAGAAACTTTTGAAAATACAGATTCTAAATAATCTTGTTTAAGAATTTTACGTGTGTTATCAAGAATTTTATTAAAAGATGAAATTGTACAGATAATTTTCGGACACACTGGAATTTCTAAAAAACTTGTCAAAACTTGGTATCAGAAAAAACTTAATGAGATTCTCTGTAAAATGGGACAACACTGGAATTTCTACACTTCATGGTTGACTTTTAATAACAGCCAAAACTTGTACAGATAATTCTCGGACACCCTGTATATATATATATATATATATATATATATATATGATGAATAAAACCACGAAGGGAAAAGAAACACAAAGGGGTGCTCAAGCACTCATTAGACGAAAGCGCTTGAGCACCCCTTTGTGTTTCTTTTCCCTTCGTGTTTTATTCATCATAAATATTTTTCACGTGTCACTTTCGTGAAATAATTTTTCATATATATATATATATATATATATATATATATATATATATTACTAGTCAGCGTTTAAAACCACCGTAATTACAGCTTAAGTGAGATAAAAACTTGTGTATTTTATACAGATCATTATTTCGCCCATACGATCATTTCAGGGTATGAGCAGTTCGCCGCAGCATTGCCGATTAAACAGGGAACTTATTAACGAGGTTTCCATACGTTTCCATCACCGCGTTCTATGTTATCATAAGTCGAAGAATATTCAAATCCCCACACATTGTTTTAATACATAGAATAAAGTTGCCAGTGGTCGCGTATTGGTTCTAATGTGGCGCATTTGACGTAAAAAAAAAAAACTTCCCACAAAATACTGTTTCAGCGAAGGGAAATGAAAGTCATTACTAATGTTTCTCATCAATTTTATTTCATTCGCTGTAACAGTATTTTGTGGGGAGTTATTTTTAAGTCAAATACGCGACATTAGGACCGATGCGCGACCATTGGCAACTTTACTCTATTTCGTCAATATGTATTGCAGACACTTTCAGTTATTATCAGTATCGATGGACGATCAATTCAGGAGCAAGTTGCGACATTAGTTTGTTCCCTGCCCAAGGCGACACAACACAACTGTACTTGTTTTTAAATCACACGCTCATTCGTATCACCTCAAGCTTGCTCTACACAAACTGAACCAAAACCCACAAGTATTTGCGATCTAAAACCTTCTGTTTTAAACCGTCCTCGTATTTAAATCTTATAATTTTAATATTTTCATGGTATCAAGTTTCAAAATAAGGGATACACTATACACCTCAGAGTTCCACTCCCCAACACACCTCTCTCCATCATCAGATCACGCCATTAAAGATTTCATATATATATATATATATATATATATATATAAAAGGTTGAAAAATATTTATTTTAAGAAATTTACTCACTCTGAAAACTATTTTTTTCACTTGATTTTCAACTGATGATATTTTTTGATAATCTAATTCACTTAATGGAAATTAAAAGAAAAATGAACACTCAAACGTTTGGTATTAATAATGAATGAAGGAGGCTAGGAACTGGCAGAGCGCTCAGGACAGACGAACGCAGCTCATTCCGCCAACTACCAACACTATCCGGAGTCGAAATTCCGACCTCAGTTCTTCACTTCGCTTGTAGGACAACGGCACTGTAAATTTTGGGGAGTTCCGTGAACTCGAGTAGGATTATAATGAACTCTCAAGAGTGTATGTGTAATATATAAAGACCTAAATTGAGATAACTCATTTTATTCTCCATTAATAACAAATAAAACTCCCCGAAATGAGTGAACCGAGGTCTCTTTTCGAATTAAAGCAACTCACGAAAGTAGGACAATCCACTCCTAATTCAACAAAAAACAACTCATTGTTTGTGTGTAAATTTAATCGAAGTGTGTGGCACCATCTATTGGAGGAAATGTCAATTAAATTCCTTTTTTTTTTCATTAACGGAGTGTAATTTACATGTGTATTATTTTTATGTTGATCACGAACAACATACTAACGGCAATCTCAGTTCTAAGAATAAATATATTTGAGGTAAATTTGCCTTACCTCAGTGGGATTCGAAACGATGTCACTGAAGATTACAATTTTGTGAGCCGCCACGTTACTCACTCGGCCACGAGACCTTGATGTACGATGAGAGAGAGTTTTAGTGTGTGTACTTTAACATGTTTTCTTTACCATTGCGGCGGTGGTTAGCCAAGTGAGGTGGGATTAGAGGGCACGAGCCTCGGATACCTGAGCCCCAGTTATTAAGGGTGTTGGCCGGTCCGCTGCAACCTCGTGGAATTAAATTGTACGAACAACTTGCCAGTTTTGGAATTTGAACCAGCGACCCTAGAGCGCTCGGTCGGGTTGGCTCGTTACTCTCACCAAAAGGTCACGAGACGTTGAACTATCTAAGTGAGCGTACTAAAATATTTGGGTTGAATATTCCCTTATATTTATCTTAAATTAGGCTTTTATAATTGATTCTTGTAATATTCATATTTTTTTTTATGCAGGAAGGAGGGGCCGAGGGCGAATGCCCGCAAAAACGCCTCCCCCATTTGAGGAAGAAGAGAGCCAAAGTGAAGATACAAGGGTTCTCGCGATGCCTGGACACTAGGCGTTTGAAAGATTGGAAGTCATAGGTAAAAGGAAAGATAGTGAGGAAAATTGTTTCAGAGTCCACCAGTTGAGTAGATGAAAGATTGAAAATACCGATTAACCCTTGCGTTAGAAAAGGAATAAGAATGTGTCGAAAGTCTGGTACTGCGTGCTCTCCTTAAAGGAGGAGGCATGCAGTTAGTGTTCACAAGAGCGGTGTCCGTTATAATAGCGATAGTAGAGAGAGAATGAAGCAATATTGCGGCGAAGAGAGAGGGATTGAAGACAGTGTACTCGTAAAAGGTGGGGAATTGATGAGAAAAAAAGCCTTTTATTCCACTCGGTCAAGTAGGGCTGTATGGATTGAGCCACCCCACACGTGAGAAGCGTACTCCATACAGAGGCGGACAAGACCACTGTACAAAGAGAGCAACTGAGTTGGGATGAAGAAACTGCGGAGCCGGTACAGCATACCTAACCTCTTAGAAGCTGTTTTTTTGAAAGAGAGTATATGTGTTCTTTCCAGGAAAGATCATGAGAAAAAGAAACCCCAAGAATGTTAAGAGAAGAGGAAGGATAAATTGTATATTGTTGAAGGTGGAAGGTGGAAGATTGTGACGAGTCGACAGATGAAGGAAATAACTGTTTTAAAACGCTTTGGTTGGGATATTTGCTAAATAATATTTATTTATTTATGAAAATCTTTATTATTATTAAATATATATTTTCATCTTTTCCAACAAAAAATATAAACCTCTGAAATGCGTAAATTATATTTAATATTTGAATAAATACACGATGCCCTTTACAATCAAGTCTCATCGGAAAATTAATTTAGAGTAAATTGTTATCGTTTGGGAGTTAGCAAGCTAACTTACTTACTTATTCTCTGAGTAAGTAAGGAAATTGATTCTCTCTTGATAGTAAATATACAGTCGTGGAAATTTACAGTGGGTATAATAAAAACCCACTCTAATAGACAGAGTTTATTTCCACAACAGTTTCGACGCCCACTGACATCCTCCTCGGGTGGATACAGAAACACGTGTTCGTGTTTCTGTATCCACCCGAGGAGGATGCCAGTGGGCGTCGAAACTGTCGTGGAAATAAACTCTGTCTATTAGAGTGGGGTTTTTATTTTCATATTTTGACCTTCACGTAGAAAAAAGTGAAGTTTTTTGCATTTTTTACAGTGGGTGTTACTGACTGCGGTACGGGACTGGCAACATTTTTATGATATACAAGTAAAATATTATTTAATAATTCCAATGTGTTTTTGTCTACTGCGAAACATTATTTTCAGTTAATGTTGATTATGTTTTTAAATGTTGGAAATTCTCATTTTAAAGAACAACAAAACTCAACACAATTTTATTCAACTCATTTCGAAAAATAGAAACTTAAATTTTCTTTTATTTTAAAATTGAAAGGGAAACATTTATAAACTGTTATTGCTTTAATTTGTAATATGTTATTGGCTTCAATTGGCCTATTTAATTAAGGGTTGAAGATTTATTGGCTCCCATTTATATGAATTAACATCCAACCTTTTATTTCCCTCCAACTCTGGAGAGGCAGCTAACGCAGTAGATCATGCGGGAGCGGCAGGATTATTCTGTTAGCGTTTTGAACAGTGGAAAACAACCTTTTTAAAAAATAATTATGTTTATTTAGCTCTAGGGCGAAGTTAAAACCTTACAACAAAATTGGCACTCATTCTTTGGCCATTAATATGATTTTATATATATATACTATATACACACAGTATATTATATTCCTTCGCTTCCATTGGCCTAGGGCTGTAATCTAGAACCAATGAGTATAAAGATCCCCCATGGAGGGAAATATAGACCAGTTTCATAAAATATTCCGAACTTCGAACTCAATCACTGGAGGTATTTTTCGACCGGAGGCTCATCGACTTTAAAACGTGAACACACAATAATTTGCTGTCAAAGGTTTACGAAGAAAAAGAAATAAAATTTCTCAAACTTAAAATAAATATATATAAATAATGTTGATTGAGCAGTGCGCTTTTTCGATCCCACGCAACGAATGGAATTGAGTTTAGTACTGAAAATAATATTGGATTTTAAAATACATTTGTGCAATTTTTTTAGCCTCGCTGTTTTAACTTCAATGAAAAATGTTGTTAACACGTAAAAATCTCCATTGTCTTTTAATTAATAAAATTATAGTGGTTTCATATTTTCCTTTCTGGAATGTTGTGCGTTAAGTTGTCAAGTTTTTCAACGTTAAGATGGCAAGATATATATTCAGTAGCTTACTAACTAAAAATTATGTTTTGCAATGAGAACAGGATGAGAGCCAACGCGAAATTACTCGCGATTTAATGGTTTCTCTAGACGTCTAATTAAGGAGGTTATTAAGAAAATGAAAAAGAATGGCTCAGTAGCAAAAAGATAATGTGGTTGACCTCAATTCTCTGAACATGATGCGTGATACTTCAAGCTTATACTTCCTTAGGGGACCGAGGAAAATCTACCCAGCTACGAGGTAACGCAAGAATTTGCAGAAACGTCAAGGATATACAATTGCATTCTTCTTCTGCGTACGAAGCTCCTTCATAAGAAATAATTTAAAAGGATGAGTGGTGTGTTAAGATACCTTTCTTACGTAAAGGCAATAAAACTCTTAGAGATTAAAATATGACAACGAACGTAAAGAATGGACCAAAGAGAAGTGGTAGCAAGAATATACGTGACAAAAGAATAAGTGGAGAAATTCTCCACTTATCTTTTGTCATGTATACTGCCTTCTTTTCGATTAGTAAGTTTCAAATTTAGACCCATTGACCCAAAGGACTCGTTATCCCTTCTCTTTGGTCCATTCTTTACGTTCGTTGTCATATTTTAATCTCTTAGTCTTATTGCTTTACGTAAGAAAGGTTTCTTACTAACCCATCGTTACTAACCACTACAAGCATAAATATGCTTAAAATCAGTTATGAAGCACTCGGGTTTTAGGCTGCATCTCGACAACTGAAGTGGGAAATCTGATAAGAATAGATTGAAGAATGGGCACAGGAAGATACGAGGAGAGACGAATGCGCCATGCTATTCCTTCTGCAAAACGACTCGCAGAAGATGTGTGTTCATTTCCCAATAGGACAATGATCCTAAGCATACGAAAAATTAAGTCAGTACATTTGCAACGAAAATAGGAAGTGGGGTTATGGACATTTTGGAGTAACCTCCGTAAAGTTCCACCCGACCTCAACATTGATGAATCAATCTGGGATTAATTGGACTGATGAAAACATTAAAAAGCTCATATTATATACACACGTATGTGTATATATATATACACACACTGGAATGAGAGAACAGTTAAATTCTGTACTACCCCAGCTGCGGTGGGACAATCGATCCTGAAAAAAAAAATAGAAAATACTTCAGAATACGAGGCCCAAACTTTTCAACATGCTGCCAAAACACCTGAGCGGCCTCCAGCACAACAACCTAACTACCGTTAAACACTAAATCGACAGGTTCCTGCGTAAAGTCCCGAACCGGCCACCTGTTGCTGCTTATGAAAGCAAAATGAGACTAGAAAGCAAGTTTCTCCTTAATCAGATCCTCCATATGAGGCGAGATGCTGCAGCGGGGTCGAACACAGGTCGACCCTGAATATTGTTTAAACCCCACTCCCCCGCAAATAAATAAATAAATAAATATATATATATATATATATATATATATATATATATATATATATATATATATAGGAAAGGCAGAATGTGTAGTGTTCCCAAATTAAAAGCACGACAAGGGACCTCCTCAACCCTGAAGGAAAATAGCTTGGTTGTCAGGGGGCCAAGACTTTTCAACCAGCTTCCTAAGGACCTCAGAAACGTAACGGGGGTCAAAGTTGAAGTCTTCAAGAAAAGACTGGATGCCTGGCTCAGGACAGTACCAGATGAGCCGGGCGTGCCTGGCTATGTACGGTGGAGAGCGCAAGAACGTAACTCGCTCCTCCACCAGGCCAGACCTAGAGGCGGGGCCACCAGCTTGACCTCCGTGTGAAGAGAGACCAACACACGAAACAACATAAGGTTCATAAGGTAAGGTATATAAGGTGTCCCAGAATTCAGTTTACCGAGGAAAATGTTTTCTCCTGATGATTATTCTAAACATTATGACAATTTTTTTTACAGCAAAAAGCCAGCATGTTTTCAGGACCTTAAAGACTACATTTGTGAAGAATTCCAGCTCTCAAGCAATGATAAGGAACTATGTAAAGCAATTTGCTGGTCAACCGTTGACAGATACAAGATGTGCATCGAAGAACATGGACGACATTTTGAACAATTATTGTAACCACAACTATTGTCATGTTTTGTAAATAGGTTTCAGAATTTTTTTTTCTTTGTTTTCTTATGTTTTGTAAATATATTTATGAAACAAGTTTTTTTCTTTGTAGTAAACTCACCTTAGGAGAACATTTTCTTCGGTAAACTGACTTTTGGGACACCCGGTGTATACATAATATATATATACACACGACCATACCTCCAACAAACTCGGTACAAGCTCATTGGCAGAACAACAAAGGATGGAGCATCAGGGAAATTATAATCCATCATTTTGGTGTAAATTTCTAAAACATCAGAATCGCTTTTTATATAACCCATAAATTCCCACCTTCAGATCTTTCGTGTCAAGGGATAATTGGTGCCGAAGTAAAAACAGCTTCTTTTCGATACAAAAGACTCGAACAACAGCGCTGCGGTCAATTTCGTGATCGAATTGATAATAGGATGTAATGTTATACCGAACATTTACGCTCTTCCATATCAAGTATCTAATCCTCCCTTCTGCATAAATTCTAAAACAAATTTTTGTTTGCATATATGGTTGGTTGCAAGACGTGTACGAGGAGAAGGTAAATATACATAAACTGAACGCAATCTTGGAAAAAGCACCGTGCCAAGCAGTGAGGACTCAGTGCAAATAAGAAAAAGTGTCATATATATATATATATATATATATATATATATATATATATACAGGGTGGCGCAAACGTCGCGCCCCTACCTTAAAGAAAAAAAATAATATATTATAGTCGACACTGAAAATTCCTATGATGCGTGACTTTTGCACCACCCTGTATATATGAAACTTATATTATAATTTTAATGTATGTAAAAATATTTGTGTAGGAGGAACTGCATAGTTGTATGAATATAACTTTCAGAGTTTGGACTTATCGCGTATATATATCTATAATGTGTATGTGTGTGTATGTATGTATGTATGTGTATGTATGTAAAAAATGAACTCTAAAATAATATTTCTTTCAACCTTCAAGAAGACTGAGTTTGAAATAAATAAATAAAAAAAAATGGAAATTAACCACACGCACACACACACACACACACACACACTCGAGATTCTTTCGATAAGTGATAAGTGACTTATTTTTTTTTCTTCTTCTTGTTATCAGGATACACGTGCGTCAAAAGAGATTTAAACGCAGATAATGAAAGTTAATAACAGAGATGAAGATGCGTAAACTCGAATTATTTCTTACCTTTTATTCCATGCAAAATCGTAAAAAGTAACACGAGAGAAAAACGTTTTCTTCTATTTTCATTTAGAAAGTTGAAAAAATGTATATTTTGGAAAGAAAAACACACACACACACACACACACACACACACACACACACACACACACACGCTTTGCTATGTTAGAGGGGGACTTGTCATACACTATTGTACTGGGATGCCTACCTTTTCTTTACTTAGCCAAACCAGCCAACTATAACCTAATTTGACCTTATTTAACCTAACTTAATGTAACAAAACCAAAGTTATCCCACTAGTAGGGGTACTCTACTATTCAGTTTAAACGGATCACCTGAAGGTCAGGGCCCCCAGCCTTCTTTAGTTAGCTTTATAAGGCTAACTAACGAATATATCACGACCTAACCTAACCAATCGTCAAGGGTGTACAGTTGACCTAAAAATTGGTTAGGTTAGGTCGTGATATTTTCGTTAGTTAGCCTTATAAGGCTAACTGAAGAAGGCTGGGGGCCCTGATCTTCAGGTGATCCGTTTAAACTAGTGTGGTGGTAGTATAATTATCCCACTAGTTAGTAAACTCTCTCTCTCTCTCTCTCTCTCTCTCTCTCTCTCTCTCTATATATATATATAAGTTATATATAATATATATATATATATATATATATATATGCGCCTTGGTGGTGTAGTGGTTAGCTCGCTGACTACGAATCCATCGGCTCCGGGATCGAGACCCGGTGACGGCAGCCGGTGCGCAGCAAAACCCAGCTGTTCATCCTTCCACACAAAGAAAGTGGTTGGAAGATAAATGGGTACCCTGGGTGGCCTAGTGGTTAAGACGCTGGGCTGCTGGTGGGGCGTAGTTCGGATTCCACGTTAAACTGTAGGTCTAAGGCGGAGTGAAAAGCTTGACCTTCGTCAGAATGAACATTTCGGGCGGAAGCTAACCAAAGGTGTATATATATATATATATATATATATACAGGGTGTCCCATAAGTTCGGCATCGTAGGAAAAATAATAAAAAAAAGGCAAAACAAAAGCTTTTATTTACAGAACGTGCTCAATATGTCCACCATTGTTTTCAATACACCAATTCAAACGTGATACCCAGTCAGCAAGCACACGGTGAATGATGTCAGGAGTAATGTTCAACACTCCTAATTTTCTCTGCGTATACCAGCGCTTTCAAGTGGCCCCAGAGATAAAAATCTAGTGCGTGAGATCCGGGCTTCTAGCTGGCCATTCCACAGGCCCTCGACGTCCTATCCAATGACCAGGGAATTGTTGGTACAGGTATTCCCTTACTTGGGTGCTGTAATGTGCAGGAGCGCCGTCTTGCTGGAACCATGTTGGGAAATTTCCTTCTTCGTTCAAGACACTGGGAAATGCTTCTTCCTTGAGCATACGTAGGTAGGTGCCTCGAGTGACATGTTCATCGAAAAAGAGGGGGCCTATGATGCGATCCTTCCAAATGCCACACCATACCATCACCCGAGATGCACCTTGTTCCTTTGAAAAGGTATACCAGTGAGGGTTGTTTTGAGACCAGTAGCGGGTGTTCTGTCGATTTACCTCACCATTTCCATAAGAAACAGCCTCGTCACTGAACAGAATAGTGGACGGGAAATTGGCATCCCGAGCATAAATTATGGTTTGTAGAAATAGAAAAATATGAATTTCTCCTATGATACCGGACTTATGGGACACCCTCTATATATATATATATATATATATATATATATATAATATATATATATATATATATATATATATATATGATACACACAGACCGTGCATGGAACAAGGAACTCTTCTGGGATAATTAAATCCACTATAGTCCGAATAAGTAATGGTAAATGACAAATACCATAGTTTTTCTTTTTCATGATGCTAGCCCGACGTGGGCAACGGGTCACTCGCAAAGAGTTCCTTGTTCCATGCACGGTCTGTGTGTATCATAAAATACTCAGGGGACCATTCTGAGTTCATTCCCATCTTGAAACGGACATGTTATGTGCCTTGAAAGTGGACGCTCAATTCTGCCAGTTGAGGTTTAAGTTTTGGTTTTTGGCTAAAATATAATAGTTACCCTTTTTCTTTGATGTATTCAATCTGACGTGAAGACAGCGAGTCTTTTGCTTATATTGAGGTTCTAAATGTAGCAGGGCTAGGCTGCTTAAACCCTAGATCCATGTCCCAAAGCTGGATCCTGTCTGCTTTGCAGATAGCTGGTGAGGGAAGCTATATTTATGGGACCTCTTTGCGAGTGACCCGTTGCCCACGTCGGGCTAGCATCATGAAAAAGAAAAACTATGGTATTTGTCATTTACCATTACTTATTCGGACTATAGTGGATTTAATTATCCCAGAAGAGTTCCTTGTTCCATGCACGGTCTGTGTGTATCATAAAATACTCAGGGGACCATTCTGAGTTCATTCCCATATATATATATATATATATATATATATATATATATATATTAATATATATATATATAAGCCAAGGAATACAACTAGTGTTGATGTAAACTCCAACAGAAGACAAAACACCTGGTTCAGTATAATCTCAGATGAAACCAGGTTGGTTGCATGGCTATGCGAGTTGAAGAGTTTAAGAGAGTAATTCTCTCTTTCATCAAGCCAACTCCAGAGGTAGACACACGAGTCTGATCTCCTTGTAATGATATCGACTGTCGCTCGTTACCAGTACAAATGATACATATAATTCTTTATTTCTATACTAAATACATTAGTTTTAATTATATTATTTATTTTTATGGAGGAAGGCCTGGCCAAGGGCGATTATAAATTATCGTTTATCTTTGATAATACTTATGCCAACTAAACCATATTAATTTGCCGGTGGCGCAACACTCTATTCTAACCACAAGAAACTTAGTTAACCCTTTGCCAACCGCAGTTCAAATGAAGTATTCAACCATGTAATGATTCCAGTGGTTACGCTTATATTCCTGGTTAGTAAATATTTAGCCCAGACGTAAACATGATTGGAGTAAATATGAGGCGCTTCGGACCACAACCTGCAAGCGCCAGTGCGACCAGAATTGAGTTATTTATACCTCTATTTCCCCCACCCCCCTTCCTCTATCAAGTGGGTGAGTCAGGGAGCAGATTGTGGACTTATACGTATGGTCGAAATCAATCAAATATCGTTTTTGGTTCAAAAGTTATGGCATTTTGCAAGTTGACAAACTTTAACTGCATTTTTTCTTCTTTTTATAATTTTGGCACTCGGCAGCTTGTGGTCCTGAGCACCTCATATTAAACTAGCAAACTACTATGTTCAAAATTATAAGGTCCAAGTTTGTTAAATTTTAACAAAATAAATGATATCACCTCAAAATAAAATTGGTTTAGACTAAACCCATATATGATTCTATTCTATTTATTTGGAATTAATTCCTTTGAAAAAATTGTTCTCACGTGATGTAAACCCCAATTTCAAGTAAATAGAATCTTATATGGGTTTAGTCTAAACCAAGTATATTTTTAAGTAACATCATTTATTGAGTTAAATTTTAACAAAACTGAGCTTCACAATTTTTAACATATTACTTTGTCAGTCTAAAATCCTGTCCCCGCCACAAATTTTTTTTTGCTGAAATTATATAGTTTTTGCGTGAACGATTATGGCCTGTGAGAAAAGGAATGTCACTGGAACTGCGTGGTCGAACATGGAGTATATAGAAATTACGTGATCACGAATAACATGCAGCTGCATGGATGAAATTAAAATTGGCTGGATTTTTTTTCATGCATTATGCAATTTCATCATTATTTCTTTTCTGCCAATTGGCAATTATGATCTGGGATTAACATTCACAAAATTAGTTAACCATTAGAGATAAAACGTTGCTTTCAAATCAAATGACATATATATATATATATATTTAAACTGCAAACACGCAGTATAATTAACGTAAAGAACGACGCTTGTATAGGAGAATATTCCGCGCAAGATGAGAGCGAGAGAACGAAACAAATGAAAAAATGAGGTAACCACCCGGGAATCGAACCCGGGATCTTCCGATTGCCGGTCAGATATGATAACCATTACACCACGGGCCTCACTCAATCAAATGCCGTAATTCCTCTACATACGCGCAGAAACCAATGCCCCAAAGGGGCACCTCCCGCATGCCGTACATTATATACATTTAAACTGCAAACACTCAGTATAATTAACGTAAAGAACGACGCTTGTATAGGAGAATATTCTTGCGCGGAATATTCTCCTATACAAGCGTCGTTCTTTACGTTAATTATACTGCGTGTTTGCAGTTTAAATGTATATAATGTACGGCATGCGGGAGGTGCCCCCTTGGGGCATTGGTTTCTGCGCGTATGTAGAGGAATTACGACATTTGATTGAGTGAGGCCCGTGGTGTAATGGTTATCATATCTGACCGGCAATCGGAAGGTCCCGGGTTCGATTCCCGGGTGGTTACCTCATTTTTTCATTTGTTTCGTTCTCTCGCTCTCATCTTGCGCGGTATATTCTCCTATACAAGCGTCGTTCTTTACGTTGATATATATATATATATATATATATATATATATATAGAGAGAGAGAGAGAGAGAGAGAGAGAGAGAGAGAGAGAGATATATATATATATATATATATATATATATATATATATATATATATATATATATATATATATATCGCATTTGAAATTTAACGGTGGGTCTTATTTATTAACAGTGTTGCATTTGTTATTCATTTTAAAATGCTTTTTAACTTTATAATAAAATTAAGTTTTTAAAAATAATGCTTTTTATGTAGTCACCACTTTCAGTAATGCACTTTCGCGCCTCACAGTAACATTATTCATGGTTGCATGTAAAGCGTCTGTAGAGATTGTATCGAGTGATATCCTTACGAATTCTATCCTTTAATTCATCTCAAGTACGTGGTCTGGTACTGTAGACTTTAAACTTCAGATAACCCCACACACAAAAAGTCTCGGGGTGGGGTGGGGGGGCTCAGTCAACATTACCATACTTAGAGATCACTTTCCTGGAAAGTTGTTTTGGAGGAACGTACGACATACATATGCAGTGTGACATGTTGTATAAAAGCATAAAAATACACATTCGTACGTGCAATTCTCCTCCTTTCAAGTTCAGAGATGAGAAACGTCTCCAACATCGTCAGATATCGATCAGATCAGCTGTGACTGTCAATCGAACACCATTTCCTCCAAAAATAGTATGGTCCAGTCAAAATATTATGCAGCTTCTCTTTCGATCTCACACACACACAAACACACACACACACACATATATATATATATATATATATATATATATACTGTATATGATGCACACCCACAAGGAAAAAGAAAAATGCATCATTCATTCATTTCACGTGTTTAAATGTGAAATTCATCATATATATATATATATATATATATATATATACACAAGTGTGTGTGTGTGTAATACAATCCGCAAGGTCCTTCATAAGGTCTTGTAAAAGATGAAAGCGCTCGAATTTGTTTTCATTTTTCTCGTGTTTGGGTTCTACAGGGTGTACATAAAGTCAGGATCTATTTTGTGAAGCACTTAGAAATTATATGGAATTCAATCATAAAATGATAAAGTGGTAACATTTATTAAATAATTAAGAGTAGGATTCGACGTGACGCCCATCAGTATCCCTGCACAGCTCAAATCGTTCCGCAGCATTTCTAAACACATTCTGGAGCATTTGCGGGGTTATGTTATCTGCAGCAGTTCGTATACGTGTACGTAAGTTTTCAAGACTCGTAATCTTCGTCTGATAGGCGTGCGATTTGATAAAGCCCCATGCAAAGAAATCTAAAGCGGTTAAATCTGGTGATCTCGCTGGCCAAGGTCTGTTGCTTCCGCGTCCGATCCAGCGATTTGGAAAACGTCCATTTAGATAATCCTGAACAATTTTGGCATAGTGACAAGGAGCACCATCATGTTGATAGACGACAGTACTAACAATCCTATCCCCAATCAGCTGAGGTTCAAGGAATTGCTGCAACATGTCCAGATAAATAAGCCCCGTAACTGTAGCTTCAGCAAAGAAAAAAGGACCATAAACCTTAGCTTTTGTTAAACCCATCCAGACATTAACTTTAGGTGAGTCTCTTTCCCAATTTTGGACGAAATCATTCGGTCTTTCATCTGCCCAAATTCGACAGTTATGGCGATTTACTTTTCCACACGTATGGAAAGTGGCTTCATCACTAAAGAGAATGTTGTCCATTAAATTATCACTCCAGATTTGTTCTACGAGATCAGCACACACAGCACTTCGTCGAGGGAAATCTTCCTCATGTAAATCATGTAAAACCTGCAAATGATAGCTTTTCTTCTGCAAATTAACTTTCAGAATTTTGTGCACAGATGACGTCGGGAGGCCGAGTCTGTGTGATGCAGCACGAACGGACGTACGTGGCTCCTCAGTGATAATTCTGCGTACTGCATTCACGGTAAGATCTGACATACACGGTCGTCCTGATCTTGCTTCATCATTTACAGATCCCGTTCGTTTAAATTTGTTCACCAATTTTCGTATTGTCTTGTCTATTGGCCCCGGTTTATGAAATCTCCTTCTAAACTTCTCTCTGATGTCATTGTATTTCTTTCCCTCGATTCGCCAAATTACTATTGCCACACGCTCTTCTGTATTCATTCTAAGGGCTTCTGAAAAGAAAAATAGAAAAAAATAATTATTTCACAAAAATAGATCATGACTTTATGTACACCCTGTATTACATTTGATGACGTTCACGTGAAAATTATGATTTTAACATATACACACACACACACACACACACACACACACAATAGATTATATATATAATATAATATATATATATATATATATATGGGATGAATTTCATAATAAAACACGTGGGTTTGCAGCATATATATATATATATATATCGGGTGGTCCGAAAAAAATGACGCATTTTTTAAAAATTAATATCTCAGTAACCCCCTTCCTTATCATCACAATTTTTATATGCAAGATACTTTCAAACTTCTTTTTTTGAATGCAAGAAACGGAATTCTGATATCTTTTATAGTTTTCTCGCAATTAACAAAAGTAACAACATGGGTCAAAAAAACAAAAATCGCAATATAATATCCGTTTTTTATACGATATCATTTTTATACGATATCATGCGATATTTTTGCAAGTTATTACAAAACTCTACAGGATGAACAAGTCAAATTGTGGATTTTTATTTTTTAACAATTCGTCAGTACCCTTAATGATGTTGTCAGAGGAAGATCGTATTCTCATTAAAAATTGTTACTGTGAAAAAGGATGGAAGACTGGAAGGTTATTGCAAGAGTTTCCCGGCAAAAAGTGGAAAAGGCGTGCAGTGGAAAGACTCTTAAAGAAGATTCGCGAATCGGGAAGTACTGCCAGAAAACCAGGAAGCGGTAGACCTAAAACAGCTTCGGTTCCAGAAAATGTGGATTACATCAACGATAAAATCTGCTCTCAAGAAGATAAACCAGGAAGTCATTTGTCACAAAGAACAATTGATAAACATTTGAATATTGGAAAGACTTCTGTACACCGAATAATTAAAGCACAAAAACTAAAAGCCTTCAAAAGAATAGTATCTTCTAGAAAAAGTGATACTGTTAAGGATAAAAGAAAAACAAGGTGCAGAAAGTTACTTGATAATTTCTCTGTCGTTGATATTAAAAAGATAGTCTTCACGGATGAAAAAGATTTCACTCTAGAAATTCCGCGAAACCGTCAAAATGATGTTGTCTACGGGCGTGGTAAAAAGTGTGACATTTCAATAAACAGATTGTATCATGAAACGTCAAGATTCTCCAAAAAGGTTATGATATCTGCAGGGGTCTCTTGGAATGGCAAGACAGATGTTCATTTTATTGAAACTGAAAAGACAAAGGTGAATTCTGCAAATTACATTGAACTTTTAAGAACAAAATTGTTGCCGGATTGTCGTTGCCTGTATCAAGAAAATGATTTCATATTTCAACAAGATGGAGCACCGTCGCATACAAGCTACGACACACAGTCGTTTCTGATTAGCAATACACCAAAATTAATAACGAAAAATGAGTGGCCACCACAAAGCCCAGATTGTAATCCTATGGACTACTCAATTTGGGAGTTACTAAAAGAGAAGGTTTACCGAGGTCGACGAGAAAAATTCACCGAATCAGAATTAAAAAGTAAAATACTTGAATCTTGGCAAGAAATTGGCATTAATGAAGTAAGAAGTATTATTTTTGTGTGGAAGAAAAGACTTAGATTAGTGTGTCAACAGAGTGGTGGTCCAATCGATCATTTACTGTAAATTAATTAGTTAAATTTCTGATTAAATTTTTCCTTTCTCATGATATCGTTTTTTTGACCCATGTTGTTACTTTTGTTAATTGCGAGAAAACTATAAAAGATATCAGAATTCCGTTTCTTGCATTCAAAAAAAGAATTGAAAGTATCTTGCATAAAAAATTGTCATGATAAGGAAGGGGTTACTGAGATATTAATTTTTAAAAAATGCGTCATTTTTTTCGGACCACCCGATATATATATATATTTGGTAAAACATAAAATTTCTGTGCGTCGGTCTCTCTTCACACGAAAGTCAAGCTGGTGGCCCCGCCTCTAGGCCTGTCCAGATGGAGGAGAGAGTTGCTTTTTCTATCTCTATCGCACATAGCCAAGCACACCGGGTTCATCTGGTACCGTTCTGAGCCAGGCATCTAGTCTTCTTTTGAAAAACTCACCTTTGACCCTTATGTCGTTCCTCAGGTCCTCTGGAAGTTGGTTAAAAAGTCTTGGCACCCCTGACAACGAAGCTATTTTCCTTCAGTTTTGAGGGTGTTCCTTGTCGGGCCTTTAGTTGGGAATATGACACAGTCTACCTTTCCTATTTTCCAGTGTTGTTTGAATATTAATTGTGTTAGTTTGAGGTTACTTACCAGTTTTTCTATCATTTTCCATATTTACATTATGGTGTATCTCTCTTCTTCCCAGCGAATACAGATTTAATTTACGTAATCTTTCCCAGTAGTTGAGTTCTTTCAGCCATCAGACTTTGGCTGTGAAATTCCTCCGGACTACTTCTAGTTTATTAATTTCTTCTTTTTTGTATGGGGACGTCAAGACAGCAATATTCAAGTTTTGGTATGATCGGGGTTTTCAACAAGGGAATCATTACATTCTCGTCCATCTTTCGAGGTTCTCAGTACCTGTCTCGTAACTGTTTTTGCTCTGTTTATCGCTATCTGATTCTGTGTTTTAAATTTTGCATCACCGGTCATTATTATCCCTAAGTCATTTGCTTTCGTGCTTCTCTGGATTTCTCTGGATGCTGTTTGTTTAAGTTCTTCATTTTCATATCTCAAGAGCTGAAATTTCTCGGTGTTAAAATTCATGTTATTGACTTCTGACCATATGTATATTCTGTTTGTGTCCCTGTGCGGGGTTTCCACCTCTTCTGCATCGGCGATTTTCCTGCAGATCTTTGTATCGGCAGCGAAGGATGTTACAATACTGCTGTCGTCTATTTCATTGTCTGTATCTGTCAGCATGATAATGAATAGGAGTGGAGCTAACACTATTCCATGTGGAACTGAGCTGCGTACTTCCATTCTGAGGATGATATACCTTCAATTTTTACGGCTTGCTGCCGTTCCCTGAGGAAGTCGTAGATCCATTTGTCCACTTTGCCCGTTATTTCCATGTGTTTCATTTTATGTGCTATTATGTCATGATCACATTTATCGAATGCTTTATCAAAATCCGTGTATATTACATCGTATCATAGTTATCATTGCTCTTAAGTGCGTCTATGATATTGTTATAGTGCTCTATTAGTTGTGATAGGCACGATCTTCCAGATCGGAATCCGTGCTAGTTCTCGTTGAATCTTTCCTGTCTCCAAAATGTCATATATTTTCTCTTTGACTATTCTTTCAAATATTTGGTGAGATATCATGTCAGTGACACCGGTCTATAGACTATAGTTCTTTGCTTGAAACCCATCCCACCCCTTTCATCCATAGGAACAATATTAGCTCTTTACGGTATGCTTGGTACTTCCCTTGTGTTCAGGGATCTTCTCCATATCCAATAAAGGGGTGTAGCTATTTCGTTCTTTACAGTTTTTAATCAACAAGGCTTTCCATTTGTCCGGGCCTGCATCTGAATGCGATTTCATTTGTCCTATAGTTTTCGCTATATCTTCTGCGGTAAATTCAAAATCAGTTACACATTCTCCATTTAATTTCTCTTAAAAAAGGTATTTCTGTCCGGTATTGCTTTGTCTTTATTTGGGGTACTGAAAGCCGATTCATAGTGAACTCTCAATATTTCAGATATTTCTTTTAGATTGTCGATTATCTCATTATTTTTTTTACCTTCAGGGTGCGATAGTGGTCCGCGTTTTTGTTTCTCCTTTCACGAATCTAGAGAAATATTTTGGATTCTTTTATCGTTTTCGGCGCATCTTCCTTTTCTCTCTGAATGGCCCTTAATTAAGACTTGTATTTTCCTGTCTATACTTTCCAATTTTACTTGTATTACGTTTTTGGTGGGGTTGTGTTTGCAATTAGTTAACTTCGTGGCTACTCTCGTTCTCTTGCGGAATGGTGTTCGGTTTTGCCTCTCGAAATAGTTCCTCTTTCTCTTTGGCTGTACTTTCGGAACATATTTTTCTAAGATTTCCAGCGTCGTTTATTTCGAAGAGTATAGCATTTCTTCGGTTGTTTTACGCTCTAAGACTGTTTTCCAGTCTATTTGTGCCATATGGGATCTGATTTATTCTCAACTTGTAGAGGGTAATTCAATAAGTATCCGCACTTTTTATTTTCACAATTTTATTTTCACATCTGATAGATTATAAACACATCACTTCTCAACATAGTCTCCCTGTTTCTCAATACACTTAGTCCAGCGATCTACAAGCTTCCTAATGCCATCACAAAAGAATGTTTTTGGCTGTGTGCGTAGCCAGTCACGCACCGCCTCCTTCAGGTCATCATCGCCTTGGGATCGCTGACCTCTCAAAGCGTCTTAGTGGTCCAAACAGGTAAAAATCTGAAGGTGCCAGGTTTGGACTGTAGGCTGGGTGGTCGAGACCCTCAAATTTAAGTTCTTGAAGGCATTTTCTAGTCTGTGCAGCGGTATGGGGGCGCGCATTGTCGTGTAACAGAACAACACCTTCCCAATCTCTCGTTTTGTGCAAATTGCTTGCTTTAACTCATTCCGAAGCACGTCAGAATACGATGCACTTGTTACTGTAGTTCCACCCTCTAGATAATGTTCAAGGATAGGGCCTCGTGCATCCCAAGACAGTGTTAGCATAACTTTACCTGCTGACGACTGCGCTTTGAACTTCCTTTTACCTGTTTGGACCACTAAAAGACGCTTTGAGAGGTCAGCGATCCCAAGGCGATGATGACCTGGAGGAGGCGGTGCATGACTGACTAGCCACACAGCCAAAAACATTCTTTTTTTTCTGATGGCATTAGGAAGCTTGTAGATCGCTGGACTAAGTGTATTGAAAAAGAGGGAGACTATGTTGAGAAGTGGTGTTTATAATCTATCAGATGTGAAAATAAAATTGTGAAAATAAAAAGAGCAGATACTTACTGAATTACCCTCGTAGTTTTAGAGTTTGATTAAAAATCTGAAACTTGCTTCTTCTTCAGTACGAGTATTTTCTTTTAGTGTTCTCGCCATATTAGTGGATACCTCGATAATGTTGTGGTCCGAGATATTTGTTGGTGTTATTTTTATATCATTGATTAAGTTGGTGTTATTCGTGAATACCAGATCCAAGCAGTTATTTTTTCTAGTGTTATGTTATCTCTTGTGTTAACAAATTTATTTGTTAGAGCTATCAACATTGTGCTTGTTCCTAGTCATTTCTTGCGCACCTCTGCCCCATTGTCCTGGTGTACATATATATTTCTTCCCATTCTTTTGTATTTTATAAATGAGAAATTAAAATCACCGCATAGTATTATATTCGGGGATGGGGTGTTTAAGGACTTTATCAGGTTTCCGATGTCGGCATTGGCTTCAGAGAATTTTGCAGTTGGAGTGTTCAGAGGTTTATAGATGACTATTAGTATCACGTTGGTTTTCAATTTTTACTGCTAAGAGCTCCACGTAGGTATTTCATTTACTTATTGTTGTCTCTGTCATATGGCTCTCACGTATGTATACAGCATAGCCACCCTTTCGTCCTTCTGTTCTGTCATTCTGTCAGCTCGTAGTATGTTGTAACCATCAATTTTTATTTCTTTATCATCTCTGCAATATTCACAATCTCTTTGACAGTCTTTAAGATGCGTTTAAGCATGCGATGTCGGTCCTTGTTTCTTCCATAAATCCTTCCAAGTATGAAACTTTCTGACCGTTATTAAAATAGAAATTCAACATGGTGGGGTGCTCCTATATACAATGTCCTTCCTTATATCTGCAAAAGCCCTTTGCATAATATATGCATACAGTTCTTTCTACATTATCCCTCCGGGCCTTTGTTTTTATTTGTTTCATTTCCTTTTTCGGAGATAACTGGGAAATCACGATAATAAACTGAGGTTGTTTTTTCGCTATTTACTTTATTCACTCTTGTGTTCTCCAAATGATCTATTTGTGTTTCTTTTTAGTACTTTTGCTACAATAATTTTTTCGGCCTTTTTGTGTGTCGGTATTCCGACATCCGTATCTGCTTCACTTTTCTTCGTCTCTTTTAATGTTCCTTTCTGCTCATCATTTATATTCTTTTCTTTCGCTGCTTCCTCAGTATCTCTGTTTTCTAAACTGGAAACAAATTTATTTCTGTTATACATTTTTCAACTCGCTGTTGAATGATGACCATCTTTCAAATTCAAGCAGTTAAAATCAAAGAAAAATTGACAAATATCACATCTAATTGCCTCGAATCATCAGTTGCACTGTTGCAAACCTTGCAAAACTGTAGAAATCGGTTACCAATTTCCGTGTTATTTCTAAACGATATTGTATAGAGATTGGTGAGCGAAAAATTTGCTCAAGGAGAGGGTGAAGTGTGGGGATTTCGATTACTGGGGTGAGGGTGAGGGAGAGTGGTCTCCATTACTCCGTGGGTTGAGGGGTGTTACGCGTTGTGTATAACCACTGATTGGTGCTCATGAGAGTGGCCGCGGGGGCTATCAGGAGATGGCTATTGAAATTTTGGGAAAAAAATAAGCGTCTTGTTTCAAGCGTATGGATGGGTACCTAATTTTTTTTCAGATGGCACTAATTGAGTAAGAATAACTCGCTTTGTTTAACATTCTATGGTATATGTCATACTTTCACCATTTAGGAAAATATCACTTTGCGTGCACTAGATATTCACACAGATACTGGCACTTATAAAATGATAATTTACTTCTTTTATTTTATGTAGAAAGGAGGGACCAAGGGCAAGTGCCCACAAAAATGGTCCCCCTTCATAAGAAAGAGAGTGCCGAAATTAAGGTCCTTGAAGCTCACTATGCCTTTTTTTACATATACAGTATATAAATTTTTAAAATAGTGTGGAGTGTGTAAAATGCATGTGTGTGTGTGTGTGTGTGGTGAAGAATAGAGGGAGAAGTGTGTTTGTGAGCATGCTAGACTGCTTACAAGGTAAGTGAGACCCGGAAAAAGATAAGCTAAAGAGGACAGTGGCAGGAGAAACGGGAGTTCCAGCACTCCCTGTCTTCTATCTAACATCCCCCTCGAGGTACTTCCTGGACGATTGGTGTTTACAATCTCCTCCTTGTAATCTGCTAGATTTTCACTATTAATTAGCCTTTATACGGATTTCGATCAAAACACGTGTTACCGCAACACACGGTAGGACCTTACATATATATATATATATATATATATATATATATATACACGGTGGCGTAGTATCGCGATACATTTTCTGTATCTTATATCGTATGGCGATACATTTTTTATTATTTGTATCTTATCGAAAGAGAAGTCACTGTTTGTAAAATTCAAGAAAAATAGAAAGTAATTCAGTTGTTTTATAATATGTATATTATATATATATATATATATATATATATATATATATATATATCAGTCTTTCCTTGTGAACAGACGTGTCTTATCGAGTGTCCAGTGTTACCAATTGAATAAGTGGTTTTCGTTGAAGTGTCTAAAAAAAAATAGTGTTTGGTGCATTCTTAACTAAATTACTTCGTGTTGCTAATCATTCATTAACGAATATATTTCATATATTGACTTTATTCATTACTGTATTATTTTATTAAACCAAGGCTAGTGCACGTGGCTTGCCTTGTTTGTTTCCCGAATCTATTACTAAACGAGGTTTCATAGGTTGAAATTCCCTTGTTTGCCTTGTTTGTTTTTCGAATCTATTACTAAACGAGATTTCATAAGGTTGAAATTCCCTTGTTTGCCTTTTTTGTTTTTCAAATCTATCAGAAAACGAGGTTTCATAAGATTCGTTTTCCCTTCCTTCGGGGGATCAAGTAGAGGGTGGTCACCCACCGTGGGAAATAGTAAAAACGGAAAGAAAAAAGTCGGTCGAATAGTGGACAGATAAGTTTTATTAATACTTTTTCTTTTACAGATCTTTCGTCGGTAGCTTAATTAAGTATATATTCATTTAGTATAAATTTGTGTTACAAGAACCTGTTTCTGCGTTTCAAGAACATTTTTGCAGGTTTGCGCAGGTGACGGCACAATAAGCACGCGGTAGACCTACGTTGTAATTTATTAATTTCCAAACGCTCGTTTTTTTTTTTTTTTTTAATTAAGAGCATGGCACCCCCGTCAAGTACTTGCAGTCGCTGTGAAGGGAAATTTGCCGCTTACGCGTTTACAATGGCTAATAATAATGAACAGTTAGTTTGCAGGTGGTGCTCAAGCATGGAAGTCCTGAGGAACGAGTTAGAACGTGAGAGGGAGGCCAGAGTGAGGCTTGAAGAAAGCGTGATGCTCCTGACGGCAAAATTAGAATCCCTTGAGACTCCAGTTACGACCCCTCCTGCCTCAGTTTCTACTAATAATATAAATAGTACTAATAGCCCTCTCTCTTCCCCTAGTTCCCAACCCTTCGTTCGAGTGCGTAATGGAGCCCCATTGAGAAAACCTAAGACTTGTCTACCAGTAATAACAAACAATAAGTTTTCTGTTTTAGGTTTCGAAGATGCTGATGAACCGGAAATACGACTCGTTGGCGATTCCATTGTTCGAGGGCAGCTCGAGGAATTCTGTGGGAGAAACCCTCGTCGTAGGCGCCGTTACTGCTACCCTGGTGCAAGGGTGGAGGATATAACTAATAGTGTTGACCATTTTACAGACGGAACCTCTGAGGACACAACGTATGTTATTCATGTCGGTACTAATAACGTTTTAAATTCTAGATCGGAAGAACTGCTGGCTAGGTACAGGGACTTACTAGAGCGACTAAAGGAAAAAACTAATAAGATTGTTTTAACAGGTATACTTCCTCGAATTATCCAACGTAGCGATTTCTACAGCAAGGCGACCTATATCAATAACCTAAAGTCTCTTTGCCAACAGGAAGGAGTGCATTTTGCGAATTTTTGGAACAGTTTCTACGGCAGGAGGGACTTGTTCCTCGGAGATGGACTTCATCTTAATGACGTTGGAGCTGCGCGTTTAGGAAGACTATTTCATAATACTGTCTCTTCTTTTCAGGCTGCCGTAACTCGAACGGTCCCAGCGTAATTTCCACAAATTTCCCCTGCGCTCGCGAAGGTGTCGCAATTACAAACAATTTGAAGGTTCTATCCTTAAATGCTCGTAGCCTACGAAATAAAATAAACGAATTTTTTCTTTAATTGCTTGTAAAGACTATGATTTAATTGCGATAAATGAATCGTGGCTTAGCACTGAAACACGTGACTTTGTAGGGGAGTATCAAATTAGAGTTATAGACTTTTTGTTAAAAACAGAATAGGTAGGCGAGGAGGCGGTGTTATGTTGTATATCAAAGATAATATTGCGAACGTTATAGAAGTAAAGCACACAATTCCAGAACCGATAGATTCGACTATAGCAGAACTTAAATTGAACGATTTCAAACTTGTTGTTGCGGTTATATATAGGCCCCTAATCAAACAGCTGATACGGACGAAGCGTTATATCGTGAACTAAAGAGAATAATAGGTAGTGAGCAGGCCTTAGTTATGGGTGACTTTAATTGCGCCAACGTGAATTACGATACAATGCAGGGAGACGCGGAAGGTAATCGTTTAGTTAATTTTCTCGAGGATAGCTTTCTTATTCAAAAGGTTGGGGAACCTACGAGGTTGGACAGTATTTTAGATTTAGTAATAACTACGGATGATAGGCTAATCACTGATCTTCAAGTAATAGAACCGTTAAGCAATAGCGATCACAATATGGTAGAGTTTGTCCTCTCAGTAAGTCACTCGAAACCAGCTAACTCGACTAAAATTCCTAACTTCCACGCAGACTTTTGTAAATTTCGAAATGAATTGTCACACGTCAATTGGGAAAACGTAATGGGGATCTCCAACGCAAAACTAATGTGGGAATCGTTTGAAACAGTATTTAGGACTATAAATGAGGAATGTGTACCGTACAAAATTAAGCGTGCGAAAGTAAACAACAAGCCCTTGTGGTTTACTTCTAGAGTAGGAGACATTATAAAGAGTAGAGATAGGGCTTATAGGCTACATAAGTGCGATAAAGACAATTTGTGGTTACGAAACAACTACATATCTCTAAGGCGTGAAGCGAAAAGTGTAATAAAAAAGTCCAAGCGCGAATTTGAAATCTCCATAGCTCGTGACGGTAAAGAAAACCCCGCGATTCTTTCAATACGTCAACAATAGAAATCCAGTAAAAAGTGTCTTGGGGCCGTTGAAAAATGTTAACGGAGAGCTAGTTTCTGAAAACAAGGAAATGGCTACCTTGCTAAACGAATTTTTTACGTCAGTTTTTACTATAGAAGATGTAACGAATATCCCTACGGTCATAGACATAATACCTTTTGATAATGGTAATATTTTGGATAATATTGTGGTTAGTGAAGGGGAGGTAATGCGCTATATTGATAAAATGAAAATGCGTAATACACCGGGCCGGATTCCATATATCCCATACAACTAAAAGAATTAAAAGATAGCATTGTTGTGCCGCTAACAAAGATTTTTAATGCGTCTATTTCTGAGGGGTGCGTACCAGATAATTTCAAGTTAGCAAACGTAACACCTATCTTTAAGAAAGGCGATAAAGGTGCGGCGGGAAATTATAGGCCAATCAGTTTAACGTCTGTTGTAGGTAAGCTACTGGAATCAATAATTAGGGATCGTATAGTCGAACACTTAGAATTGCATAACTTGGTTAGAAATACGCAGCACGGTTTTAGGCGAAACAAATCTTGCTTAACTAATCTTTTAGAATTTTTTCAAAGCGTGGTTGACGTTTACGATAGTCATCGGGCGGTTGATGTAGTGTATTTAGATTTTCAAAAAGCGTTTGACACCGTACCGCACAAAAGACTCATTGAAAAAACTAAGGCTCATGGAATCAGGGGTGTAGTAATAAATTGGATAGAAGAGTGGTTGCGAGGTAGGAAACAGAGGGTGGTCGTTGATGGAGCGGAGTCGTGTTGGGCTAATGTAGCGAGCGGCGTTCCTCAGGGTTCTGTATTGGGCCCCTTGCTTTTTCTTATATATATTAACGATTTAGATGTCGGCCTAGTCGTACAGTACAGTTTCAAAGTTTGCGGATGACACGAAGCTGGGTGGTAGGGCGATTAATGACGAAGATAGAGGTAAAATCCAGGAAGATCTGAATAAAATCGTTGATTGGTCAGTCACATGGCAAATGAGATTTAACGTCGATAAGTGCAAAATTTTACATATAGGTTCGCGTAACGGTAATTTTGCGTATAGTATGTCAGGGAAGGAGTTAGCAAGCGTAGAGCAGGAAAAAGATTTAGGAGTTATAGTCACTGGTGATTTAAAAGTAGCGAAACAAAGTACAGCAGCGGTCAATAAAGCGAACAAAGTGTTAGGTTTTTAGCTCGGAATTTTGAGTACAAATCGCGCGATATTATAGTTCCTCTTTATAAATCATTAGTTAGACCCCATTTGGAGTACGCGATCCAATTTTGGAATCCGCATATGCGAAAAGATATAGACAAACTCGAAAGAGTTCAAAGACGAGCAACTAAGATGATTCCGTCGCTTAGGTCGAAGTCGTACGAGGATAGGCTTAAGGAGTTAAAATTGACTACACTCGAGACTAGGAGGCTAAGGGGTGATCTAATCCAGGTTTTCAAAATTATGAATGGGTTCGATAACGTAGATAGAGATAGCTTTTTCGAAATATCTCAATATAATAGGACTAGAAATAACGGGTGTAAGTTGACAAGTAGAAGGTTCGAGACAGCAGTTGCCAAAAACTTTTTACGCATAGAGGGGTCATAAAGGAGTGTACTATAACAAAATTTCTTGGTGTAATGCTAGATAAGAATTTGCAATGGAGTGATCATGTAAATTATATCGCGAAAAAGATTTCAAGGAGCGTCGTTATAATGTTTAAACTTAGAAATGTAGTCCCTAAACGAGTTTTATTGACTCTTTATCATACTCTTGTTCTTCCTTATATAGCATACTGCACCCTTGTTTGGGGAAACTCCGCTAACAACGCATTAAATGGTATCTTTGTCATCCAAAAACGAGCAATAAGGTTATTATCTGATGCTGATTTCCTTGATCATTCTAGTGCATTATTTAAAGAGCTAAATCTACTAAAGCTCAACGATATAACCAAACTGGCACATTTTTATTTACAAATATAAGGACAAAATCATTAATTTGCAATAGGTAAGTAGATATTTTGTAACTCAATCAAAAAATCCACTCGTATCAGACCAGAAATAGATCAAAGCTTGTTATACTTCAACTTAGATTGTCTTCATCTCAAAAACTACCCATTTTCATTGGATTGAAACTATGGAATGACTTGCATGCCGATATAAAAAATATTGTGAATGTAAATTTGTTTAAAACCAAGTTGAAATCCCGATTAATAATGGCATACTAAAAAATCTAGCATTAATGTCCACTAATATTGTTTAATATTGTCCATTAATATTGTTTAATATTGTAATACATGTTTTAACTATTAATGTTACTTATTTACTTATTTATTTATTTATTATTAATTAATAACAACTAGCTGCTTATTTTTAATAAGAGCCCAGTAAAGCCTAAAACTTAAGGGCCAAATTAAATAAATAAATAGTCGAGCTTCAAAATTATTCATGTCATTGTAAATTGAAAAAATGTATTTATTTTATTATTATTAATAAAGGTTATTCTATTCCGTGGTTCTTAACAGGGGGGCGTCGGTAATTTCCAGGGGGGGCGCGATCCCTTGGGGAAAAACAGGAATTTCTCTAATTGTATTTGTTATTCTCTTAACGAGCATAAAATCTGGGAGAGAATGTTATTTTGATGCAAGGGGGGCGTGGAGGGAAGGACCAATTCCTAGAGGGGGCATGGTAGTAAAAAGGTTAAGAACCACTGTAATCTATTCTATTCTATTCTATTCTATTCTATAAATAGGTGGAATAGTTTGCCGGTAGAAGTAATTAGTAGCACGTCTATAAACATGTTTAAAAATCGATTAGACGCATATGTTGATAGATTGGGTATAGTTTAAGGTAGTAAAATTAAGGCTTTGTGGTTCGGAAACCACGTAAAATTGTAGGTTCCCTCCGCCACCACGGAGGACATGCACAATACACAATTACGAACACAGTTAGGTAGACCAGCCATGAGTGAATCCTAGGGTCTTTGTTGGTCTGGAACATTATAACATCATTATATTATTCATATATCTACTAGTATCGTAACGCGATACATTTTTGCCGATGTCTCGAGTATCGTATCGCGTTACTTTTTTTGGCCCCGATACACCACCCTGTATATATAGAATATATATATATATATACACATACATATGAGCCCGCGCGACTAGGCGTGGAATGTGTCGTTATAGGCATGTTTATTCACTTACGCATGGAGAAAAACTTGCAAGTACTTCTTATATCAGAAAAAAGGAGATCAAATTGATGTTAACTGTTCATTAGGGTGGATCGATTTTACATTTTTTTCGATTTCCATATTCTAATAGAGACAAAAACTTGCGCATGCATGAGAAAATAGCCTCTGCAAAATCTTAGCTTAATAGGTAATCATCTTCTGCCCCCGGCAGAGCGATAAAAATCATATTTTAGTAGTCAAAAACGTATTTTTAAACCCTAGCCTAGGGTCATAAAATTTTGCGTGTGTTATTTCATGCCTAAGCAACGATATAAATGCTATGGGAAATATATAAATGCATTATTTAAGACAAAGAGCCGATCTGAAAATATGTATAATATACATATGTTAACCCCCCCCTTTATGGCCCTTTGTCGGTTCGGATTCGAAGGGGGTTCTAGTTAGGGAGGCAAGCAACGGATATTTCTTCTGATACTTTTCTTCTATAATTTTCTAATTCTTTCTCTGATACTTTATAACTTTTCGACTTTACTAAGTTCCTCTGACGATAGCCCAACTCGAGGGGGAAAATAAAAAGTTTCTCTTACTGTAAATTTACTTCTTAAAAATATACAGGTACTGCTCTGAATTTACAGGGGTAGAGGTTCGACCTCCTCCCCGCAGCGAGGCTGCTAACCAGGGGAGTCTCTTAGCAGTGACCAAGGCAGAGTCTCGTAATGAAGTGTCCTTCATTTTACAAATACATGTATAAAATATGCCTGAATGTTGGGGGATGGCAGTTGGAGGTTAAGTTTCCCCCCTTTTAAACACGATCAGGTGTTTGAAAGTTTCCAAATAAAAATTTAAAAAAATAAATAAAAATAAAAACTAATCTTATTTTTTTTTGCCACGTCTTCATTTCTGAAGGCGATATCATTTTTGTTTGGGTTTATTACAATTATGATTTCGATTATGGATTACTTCCCATTCGCTTATGATTGTCCCTTACAGTTCGATTAAAGTACATTCTTACATTATATATAAAGTCATTACATTCAATTATAGTTTCATTGAAGTACATTACGTCGTTACCATTCTTACAGTGTTTATATTATAATATATATATGGTTAGATTATATGGTTAGATATATGGTTAGATTATATGGTTAGATTATATGGTTAGATTATATGGTCAGATTATATGGTCAGATTATATGGTCAGATTATATGGTCAGATTATATATGGTTATTATATATATGGTTATTAGTACAACACAAGTACATGAGACATGACAAGATTTATATACAACATAATATGTTATATTACATTATATGTTATAGATTTGGATCAGAGCGAAAGATGTTGTTTATCTTAGAAACGTTCGGTTCTGCTGATTCGCGAATTTGAGCATTTAATTACTGTAAGCCTAATGAACGCCTTGAAGGTTGAACGCACTTAAAAAAAAAATAATAAAAAAAAATATATGTGGACGTATTTTACATGTACATAATCCAATGGGTTGTGTGCGTAATATAGAGACGCGTAAAATATGGACTGATAGGTTGATAGGTATCAGTAGACAATAGGTAGGAAACAACATAACTAATGATGTATAGAGAATGAAGTTTCTTTTTTTTTTTTATTATTATTATATTATTATTATATTATTAAGGAATTTACCATACATTCAATACGGAAGATGTCCAAATACTAAACACGTGATTCAGTGTTCAAGGTATGGAAAACGTGAAAAGAATTAAGTTACTTTATGACGTCATAGTTATTAAATTTTGTACGTATAATACAAATCATTATTAGGAAGATTTACAAGAACGAATTAGAGGCAAAGAGTTATATGCAATGTGTATGCATAATCTAGGGACGAGGGTGAGATGCAAGACAATCACAATTAATTAATTAACTTCTATAACAAATAAAAATGGATACGACTAAACCATAGGTATGGTAGATCGTAGGGTTTTGACACGATCAAGAATATGAAGCCACAAGTAAAATTACTATCCAAACTCGCGTTAAGCGATTTTGGTTCTTATGTAAAAATGAATATTGATCATTCATTTCATTTTTACACATATTTTCAGATCGGCTCTTTGTCTTAAATAATGCATTTATATATTTCCCATAGCATTTATATCGTTGCTTAGGCATGAAATAACACACACGCAAAATTTTATGACTCTAGGCTAGGGTTTAAAAATACGTTTTTGACTACTAAAATATGATTTTCATCGCTCTGCCGGGGGCAGAAGATGATTACCTATTAAGCTAAGATTTTGCAGAGGCTATTTTCTCATGCATGCGCAAGTTTTTGTCTCTATTAGAATATGGAAATCGAAAAAAATGTAAAATCGATCCACCCTACTGTTCATATATGGAATCCTGAGCAGAAAATATGTCTGTATAGATCACTTTTTGTATTTCCTTATCATTTTATGCATTTTTTCGTTTTATCTTTGAATTTTATAAAATTACGAATACACCAGAAACGTGATGGGTTTATAAATCGACAGAAAGGATATCTAATTCAGGTTCCGAGACCTTAATTCGGTTGACAAAAGTAAATAGATACTTTCGGTTTTTCTATAGTTTTGATTTGATAATAAAAGTCAATAGATAATACAGATTCAATGGATCAATATATTTAGAATGGATCAATGTATTTAGAATTATGTTGCTTTCCCCTTTGCATTATGTAAAGCTGACACATGCTCTGGAACTCCATTGATAAACTTTACCATTTGTTCTTGACAACAATCATCGAGTCTATTTACTTTTGCCAATCCTCTGTAATCCTGGATGTATAAAATGACATGAAGTAACTTTACCAATTTTAACCGTTTCATGCTTGTATATATACTGTACTATTTACAATTAATATTTAAATGAGTTTTGGACCAACTTTTAACTAATTTTCCACAGTGGTAGAAATGAGTTTAACTAGTCATTTGTAGCAAGTGTAATGAGAAAACACTCGTAAAAAATTTTTAAACCCCTATTTTTGAACCACCTTCATGTGTGTGTATATATATATATATATATATATATATATATATATATATATATATATATATTCGTTGCGGGGAATGCCTAGTTTTATAGGGCCAATATGCCAATATTGCTCATATGCTTGCGAACTTAACGTATATTTAAACGAATCCCATTTCGAAAGCAGCGGATGATACAAACAAACAAGACTGAATTAATTATGATTGCAGGTGGCAGGCATTTGTAAATTGATCTCTTTTAGTAATTGTAGAGCGAGATTAATTAATGGGAAATGAAAAGTATATACGAATAGGTTAACTTAATAGGGAATACATGTTAAATAGAGTTTTAGACATATAGATTCACTACGAGAAAGACCTATAGGTAATGGCGTAAATGGATCGGTCCGGACGGGACTTAAAAAAGGATGATCCGGACCGGTCAAATAACAAGTTTTTTAATTTCTCCAAGTATACAGAGTCAATTTTTAAGTAAACCACTCGCTTGCTTTAATTTGTAATACGAATAACATGTTTCTGGCAAAATTTGTGACTTAACTCTATAAATAACACATTTCGAATCTGGACCGATCCAAGGAACACAGGTTGCATTACTACTAATGAGGGATGTTATTAAAAACTTAAAACTTTTACTACACTTAATCTGTACGAAAAGTATACAGCAGCAACGAGCGAGTTTCACTTTACAGACTTCTGAATAAGGTTCTGATGAAGCTACAATTTTGTTGGCAAGGTTATATATAATATATATATATATATATATATATATATATATATATATATATACAGTATAAATCATAGCTATTTATTTACTTTTCAAAAACCGAAGCTTACATATAAATTGAAGAATCAATACAGTAGCGAACATTTGTTAAATTTATTTTGAGTGCCCCAAAATGTTTCGACGAAACGTTTGTCATTCTCAGTGGGAATCTAAAATAATATAAATAATTAAAAGTATGGAATAAATAATAATAATAATAATAATAATAATAATAATTAAGAACAGTTAAAATAGAAGAAAGTGATTAGATAATTGAGATCCAAATATAAAATACATTAACTTAAAGGGTTTATTAAAAATACTTTCTTTAGAAGCATCACAAAAGACGAATGTAAAACAGCTGCCACCATTGTTTGCATACGACTAAAACAAGAAAAACAAAAACAAAAATAAAAAATAAATGGTTATTTTAGTTAGTTAGTTGTTTGTTTGGTTGGTTGGTTGGGTATGGGGATAATTAAATGACTTGGTTGGAAAAGATTCAATTAAAATAGCAATTATTATTATTATTTATTGGTGGTTTATTTTTAAAAATGTCTAATAATAAAATACATATATACACACATACTGTATATACGTACGTACATACATACATACATACATACATGTGTGTATTTATATATGTTCTAAAACCGAATGAATTATTTTAAAACCCCTGTCAAATAAGCTCCTACCCATTAAGTAGTTAAAAGTACTACATTACCTCGGTAGTTTTGAAAATGAGGTAATGCTTTTTTTTGTAGTAATGTAGTAAAATAGAAAGTAAAAAGGCAATAAAAAGGGAAACTAGCTGCTAGTGGGACTCGAAACCGTTTCAGAGTCAACGCTCCTATCGACCACGCCATCCCAAAAAAGGGTTTGTTCAAGCGACGCGAGTTTGAACCCCACTAGCTCCAAATTTCCAATTTTATCGTTTTCTCCCTTTCCATCTTATTAATTAACCCCATATGGGCGACCATAAGTTAACCCTATCAAAATTCCGGCGTTAAAGGGTTAAGTGCGGTTATTGCACTTAAAACCCATTCACATGATGTAGTAATTTTAACTACTTAATGGGTAGGAGCTAATTTGGCACCAATTTGTGGTAAGGCAACTTCATACAGAGTCTGCATTTGAATCTGGTAATCCTCTTTTTATACTTGCGTAGAATATTAACAAGTTAAAATGAATACAGCGAAAAAAAATCTTCGTCACATTTATTCGTAAATCGTAGAAAGTATATTTTTTTTTATATAATATTTCTGCTAACTATAGCTAATGTTTATTTTTTATTTTATGACTATATCCTTAACGTTGTTCTTGGCATATTTTATATATACACTTTTATATAATAATAGTACGTTCTTAGTGTAGAAGAATAAACTCCTTTTTGTTTGTTGTTGTTCGAGGGAAATGATGTAGAGTATATGTGGGAGTAGCGCAAAAGTCGCGCATCATACGAATTTTCAGTGTTGACTATAATATATTATTGTCTTTCTTTTAGGTGGGGATGGCTGCGAAATTAACAATAAACGGGAGGGTAAGTTTGGTTTTAATGGATGGAATACCAGGTACTACAGAATTTAAATTCTGTACCGATTCATCGATTTGGAGTACCTGGTATTCCATACATTAAAACCAAGCTCACCCTCTTCTCTGTTGTTAATTTCACAGCCATCCCCTACCTAAAAGAAAAAAAAAATATATTATAGTCAACACTGAAAATTCCTATGATACACGACTTTTGCGCCTGCGCCACCCATATAATATACCTTATCTTACAACCTTACAAAGGTTCCGCGCGATGATTTCTCACTTCGCGAAGGTCAAGCTTGTCGCCCCTCCTCTCACGAGGAGCTTTCAGAGCTATTGACTTCTCCTTAGAGAAACGAAGCTTACAGATGAAAAGAAGGACCAACACAACAGCAAACATTTTCTTTTATTTTTGTACTTCAGACGTTTCGACAAATCTTTTGTCATCATCAGTAAATTATAAACCTTGAAACCTTAAAACAAAATAAGAATGAATAATTAAAATTACATCAATACCAAAAGGAATTAAAATCATTAAAATTAAATTAAATTAAAATTTCCTCAACTGGTAAATACACAATAATTACGTCAACCTCCATATTCAGCAGATACTGAGAGAAAACTGTATGAATGTTAGTTACATTGGAACTTAAGGTATAATATATCTATGAAAGTAGGTTGGTTGGTTAGTTAGAAGAGCTGTAATTTGTAAGATGAACTATTGTTATTAATGGAGGGTTTGTTTCTAGTACAAAGATTCTAAAATTCGAGCTAAGTTTTGTAAAGGGGGTGGTTGTTATCATCACTATGGTTTCTAATTGCGGATTGTGGTGGGTTACTGAGGGGACATTTGGGCTTATCAGTCCGTACCAACCGTCTCCTCAGTAACCCACCACAATCCGCAATTAGAAACCATAGTAATGATGATAACCATCCCCTTTACAAAACTCAGTTCGAAATTCTAACAAGAACCAATAACCTTACAGAACTCCGAATTTTAGAATCTTTGTCCATCTATAGAAACAAACCCTCCATTAAAAACAATAGTTCATCTTACAAATTACAGCTCTTCTAACTAACCAACCAACCAACCTACTTCCATAGATATATTATACCTTCCAATGTAACTAACATTCATACAGTTTTCTCTCAGTACCTGCTGAATATGGATGTTGACGTAATTGTGTATTTACCAGTTGAGGTAATTTTAATTCAATTTAATTTTAATGATTTTAATCTTCTTTTGTATTGATGTAATTTTAATTATTTATTCTTATTTTTGTCTTAAGGTTTTAAGATTTATAATTCACTGATGATGACAAAAGATTTGTCGAAACGTCTGAAGTACAAAAATAAATGAAAATGTTTGCTGTTGTGTTGGTTCTTCTTTTCATATATATATATATATATATATATATATATATATATATATATATATATATATATATATATACGCGATAGAAATGCGGTTTTTGAAAAACTACTCGTAAATGGGAGAGTATAATGGACTTGGATTTTAGAACACGAGCAATATACATGAAAACCGAAAGCACTGAGTAGCAGGCCTGGAGAGATGGAACGCTACAGGAAAAAGTAAATGATAACCAACATGGATTCCGATCAGGAAGATCAAATCTATCTCAACTAATAGAACATTATAACAGTATCACTGATGCACTAAACAACAGTGATAATTATGATGTAATGTACACCGACTTTCACAAAGTATTCGACAAGTGTAGTCACCGAAACTTAGCACATAAACTAAGAAATATGGGAATAGCAGGAAAAGTATAGGAAAATGGATATATAATTTCCGTAAAGAGCAGCAGCACACACAGAAATCGCACACTAGAGAGCATAGTTGTATAAACATAATAATATACTTGTGCTAATCCTATATCAACTACTTGGTATAGTCACAAACCTCGAACATACGTTTTGACTTTATACAAAATATTTACATCTCTATTTACCTAGGTATCGGGCCAATAAAGATCCCATGGTCCCCTCCAGGCTAGTCCCAAAACGATTAAGCAAACTCACCATGTCTAAACCCATGTACGCGCAAATCCATCACGTTGACAAGGTAATGAAATGTATCTACAAGAAAAGGGTTGAAAAAGGAACCGAGATAGGAAATCATATTTTCCACACCATGTCCTCACCCTTCACACGTACCCAGCCACACAAGAGAAGGAAGAAAAAAAAAGAAATAGGGACGGCAGAAACGCAACTTTACCTCACCTAATCCATGCCACGCATTTTTATTTATTTATTTATTTGCTAGTCTGTCTTTCCATGAGATACCCGTGCCTGCTTTGCATTTTTTAATATTCTAATATTCGGCTGAATAGACTAACTACAGAGAAGTACATAGAAAATCAGTTTTATTGCTTTGTTTTAATTACAACCATTCATGAGAAGCCCAATTTGCATAAGTATCAGGTTGCAAACGCAATTCAAACTTTCAATGCTTTATTCATCAGTTGTGGATACTCACTCTTTCGTGCTATCCAAAATGGACACAAGTCTTCTGACGGAAACGACTTCTGTAAGGTCTTTTCAGAAGAACGTTCAATCAATTTATCGTTTAGGTTTCCTACAAGTTCGACAGACTCTACCACCCTTTCACTGAACGCATAAAGTATCACTTAGCAACTTTACATCGTCACATGGGAAATAATTCGAGAGCCATTTTTGCGGTTCCAGTATGCCGCATCATTATTTAAGAAAGTGGTGTCGCGAATTTTTTTTAGCCCAAAAGGGTGGGGGGGGGGTGGTCACCAGCACAAGAAAAGTTGATAAAAGGCCGTACCGCTACCGCCCTACCGCTGTAGGCCCTAGGCCAAACATTATAAAATCTTTTATAATTTTTACATACATGATGGATATTTTTCTTTGATTTTTTAACATTTAGGCATTTAGCAGTTGCCAATATATACTTGTCTATATTTTTGTTTGAATTAAAAAGATGAAAAAAGTTAGGCCAATGCTGTATGAAGCCTGTAGGGTCTAAGTTTAATTAAAAGAAAGTCTATTTTATATATTTAAAATATACGTTTTATAATATGTTTTTACAGCATATAAACAATAATTTATTGAAAGTGGTTTTTTTTTATGTTAACCGATTTTCTATTTTATAAAGGGTAAAAAACAAACAAAAAAAACGCAAAATGTTTATATATTTCTTAAAAAAAAAAAAAAATCTAGCGCACAAGACCCCAGTTTTTAACTAACTAACTAACTAACTCATATATATATATATATATATAATATATGTGTGATGGCGTTATTATTATTATTATGGACTCCTCGTTTTTACGAGTAACTATAACTTTGATGGACAATAATGTAATTATCCAGAAGCAAACTTTATCATTTTGCATTATACCATTCAGCCGAGTACCCCTTTGTTTTATAGAGATGTTTTTGGCGTGCTTTTATCTGTATTTTTTAACTAATTTTACTAACTTTTTTTAACGTAATTTTACTAACTTTGATGACACACTAAATAAAATTATTATTGTCGACATCGACCGGAAGGTGGCGCAGATAGGGCGTTAAATACTGTTTGTACGTGAATATGTGTGTGTGTCTGTGTGAGTATGTGATCATAATACCACAATCGATTGGCATTTCGTTCGAGAACAATCTAGTTATTATCATTATTTCTATTATTAATTGAAGGAAATAGAAGCCAGTGTGTTACCTAACCCATAAATTTATTGCATAAAAACTTTGTCAGACCCACATCAGGAGCTAAAACGAACCGGGAATGAACGAGTACGACGTTCATATCCTTAAACTACTTAAGCTGAATGGTTCGCATTATTAAAGCGAGTCGAAAATTGCTACCTGCACGACACAACTTGCAAAAGCTGCTGTTCTCATTAAAAAAAATATGTAAAGAAACCTTATTTTAAAGCAACTCTGTGTCAAATTATCATATATAATTAGGCTCTATAATAAGTTGGGTCTTGGCAAGTTTGATGTAAAATCAGATTTTAAATAAATTACACGACACATCTTAACAACTGTTGTCTGTCTTTAATCGTTACGCGCAACTTTTACGATTTTGTAATACCCAAGTAAATTGTGCGAAGCACTAGTAATTATTTATCTATATATGGCTAGGAAATATTATAGAGGATGTTAAATGTGTATCCTGGCTGTTAAATAAAAATTCACTAATTTTTTAATTTTACTTCAATTATCGAATCCTTTTAATAGTGTTCAATGAAGTAAACGTGTTTAATTTCATTACTTTCATATTCAAAACTATTTCGACGCACCTTACTACGGAAAGCTGAATGTCTGCTCACATACTCATAGATATTTTATAGGGAGGCGCCTTTATTAATCATGTAAAACATATTAAACACCAATTAAACCAGGGGTTCTCAACCTTTTTAAGGTCTACGTACCACTTTTGGCCACCATGTCTTTCTAAGTACCACCATTAAGGAAGGAAGGTGGCACCACCTAACCAAAACCGTAGGGAGGGACTATGGTGTTCAATCTTGAATTTTGAGCCTTATCTAAAAGGTTATATGTATTCCAATGATATTCATCGACATTTGTACTGAATTAAAATCTTGCATTTGGCCACGCGCGTTGTCGTTAAATAACTTGAAATCTACCTGGACGGCAAATTGGATAGCATGCAAACTCGCAGTTGGAAAAGTTACCGGTTATTCATTCACAACTGCTATTACTTTTAAAAACATTATCATAAAAATGGTTATCAATTAGCAAGCTGCGCATTTATAACCCTCTTGCTCATCACTTAAAAGAGCTTTCCGTACCCATCGGTGGTTCGCGTACAACAGGTTTGAAATCGTTGAAGTAAACAACATAAGGAACTAAGGTATAATAGCTATTATTTTCAAAACCTAGCTTTACTCTTGAAATATCAAGGAGATCCCTCTCATTCGAATAAGCTGATATTTGGAATGTAGAAAACAATTTAAAAGCGAACGTCTCAGAAATTTTCGTACTCGACTAAAAATAATATTAAAAAAATTGATGGATACATACTACTTTTCTCTCCATCCATCTCTCCCTATTCTATTTCCTTTTGTCTTGGAAATTTAAAGGAAAATTAGTTTAATGTTCAAATTGCTGGTTTCTCTAACTTAAAAATACATGAAAAATAAACGTTTTAAGTTGTACACCAACTATTTCTTTACTTTAGTTTTAGTTCAGATCAGTTAAAATCGGTGCGTATTGCGAAGTCATTTGTTAAAAAAAAATATATATACATTAATATTAAACCCCTCTGCATATAAATTATGCATATGAATGTGAATAATATTTGCCACGAAATGCAATTCTTATTCCCTGAAATGTAGCAGTTCTTTAGAAATAGTACTTAAAATTCTATTGTACATCTTTACTGCAATAACTGTACTTGTATATTCTCTCTACTTCGGACTATATATTAAAGTCTTCATCAGGCTAGATGAAGGAATTTGAATACACCGAAAGCGTGTTGTTCTAATAATAAACCCTTATTATTTATACCTTCTACATATTTTCAGACATAATTTTTCTTCCATAAATAAATCTTTTTAAATTTCAGTGCAGGGACCCGCAAATGGACTAACGTTGCACAGACAAATGTAAACACATCTTGGAGTAATATCCATTCCATAGTATCTGATGTTAATTGTTCTATTTCCAAACATTTTTTATTACAATCATATTAATAAGTTTGAAGCTTTTATTAATCATATTGTTGTCCTATGTGACAATTTTTTCTTTCTTTTCAAATTCACCTACGAACAGGATTGGACGATAGGTTTTCACCTACTCTTTGTATATAATATTATTGGGCGGAAATGGCAAATAATGATTAGATTACTGCATAACGCCAACAATACAAGAAATTACTTTTTTGAGAATGACCCGAAGACTTCAATAAAACGTCAGGGTTTTTTTTCCGGAGGAGGTGGGGGGTATCTTCGGTGTTAGCTGAATAACAAATCCTTTACGCGAGCAATCGCATGGAACCCATACAGAAATGACTTTATACCCCAAAAAGACCCACTTAATTTAAACAAAAAAGAAAGTTTGGATTTTAAACTAACAAAATTATGAGGCGTAATTTTGTGAAACATTTAAGTAAATAAATGAGGTTTCTTCAAAACAAATTTGGTTGACATTAAACGCAAACAAAATTAAAATTACACAAAATTAATCATTTTCAAATTTCTCATCTGAAATAAAGTCAAATCCCGAGTAAATACAATCTTACACGCGTTTAATCTAAACCAAATTTAATTTGAAGAAACGTCATTCATTTTCATCAATTTTCACAAAACCTGATCATCATAATTCTGAACAACATTTCTTTCGTCTAAAATGCAAAAAAAATTTTTTTAATTGAATAAGGTTTATTTTTAGTGTAATATTAATGATAACAACAATATTAATAATGCATTGCAACTGTAAACTTCCTCTTCACAATGTAGCGCAGATCCTAGTGAATAAAAAGGCTCTCTTTGTATTACTGTAACTAAAATGCATCGAGACACTTCGCTCATTCATTTCGGTCTAATCCCCTTTGATAGGACCAAAATTGCCGCCTTATCTTTTTGATAATGATCAGTATCCTCATGAAAAAGGAAGTAAAATACAAATCTTAGATATTTACAAAGGCCTAAAACATTAATAAACCAGTTATACAATATTTTCAAAAGTTAATACTAATCACCAATATACAGTGTGTATATATATATGTATATATATATATATATATATATATATACTGCGTATATACACTTAAACGTTGCGTGCATTGATCCCTCATTGCACGGAGGTCAGACTCGTGGCCCTGCCTCGCTCTCTCTTATATATATACATATATATGAGAGAGAGAGAGAGAGAGAGAGAGAGAGAGAGAGAGAGAGAGAGAGAGAATGTGTGCAAAATTGAATATGTAAATAAATGTTAACAAAAATGAAAACTTTAAGTTTTCAATTCGAAGTAAATGAGTTAAAAATAAAATTAAAAATATAAAAAATAAAAAGTAAAAAAAATTGGCTGAAAAATTTACATTCTGTTAATGCGCTCATTTCTTGAAGGTAATTTTAAATTATTTCTTCTGGAAATTAAAATAAAAAAAATATCGCGAAAATTGATGAGAGAGAGAGAGAGAGAGAGAGAGAGAGAGAGAGAGAATTTATTTTAAGGGCCACGTGATGGACATTTCGCAGATCAGCAACACTGGGTCTGCGTACTAGTCAGATAAGGAACCGAACACTGTGTCTACGTAGTAGTCAGATGAGGAACCGAGCACTGTGTCTACGTAGTAGTCAGATGAGGAACCCAACACTGTGTCTGCGTAGTAGTCAGATGAGGAACCGCTTCTGCGTCCAGATGATGTAGCGACTCGTGGTTTGGATTCCACGTAAAGCTGTAGTAGGTAGGTTCCCTCCCTCAGCCGACCTCTGCCGTTACGAAGGAGGTTAACCAACCACCAAACCATCACCATTCCTCCTTATTTTACGAAAGAAGCAAAAGAAGGTACCTGAGAAGGAAAACCAACCAAATTCCTTAAATTGTCTTCACTGAAAACAAATTTATTTTTTCACTTTTATTTAAAAATAAAATAAAATTAAAATAAAAAATAAAACCATGAAAAAAGAAGATATTTTTTAGTTTTATTTCCTATTATTTATTTTCGCTTCATTTAGAAGAAACTTAAAAACACGTATTTTCAATTAGAAATTAAATATTTCGCAACATTCTTATAAACTCTTATGATATATATATATATATATATATTAGGGTGTCTCTTATTTTCGAAGTGTTGATTTTTTTAGGTTGCGCTCCCTCAACCAGTTCCATTGGTTGAAAAAACATCACATATAAACGTTTGTTTGGATTGAACAATTTTTAGAGGTCGCCCCCGCTTATTAAAGTTCATAAAATATTTAGATTTATTGTTGGGAGCTGCATTTGAAGCAACATTGGGATCTACATCAACTGGTCCAGAGATATTGATCTTTAAGCGTTTTCGTGACAATTGGACTTCTGTTGATCAAAGCCAGTTCCAAACAGGTGAGACAGACACGATTACTAAAGAAGCAATTATCCAGTCTAAACTGAACTAATTCAGTTTGCTAGATCCCAGGCACCTATGCTACGGGATGACTATCAAGAACTTTTGGATCTGTCCATCATCTTTCTTGGAGGTGTCCCCATAAAGGCATCAAGTTTCGTGCACCAGGTGCCATGCATCGAGCTCGCTGGATGTCCAAAGCGCTCTATTCTATCAAGATGTGGCTTTTTCGAAACCAGTTCAAGATGACTAAGACTGAAGAACGAGGAATTCGAGATCTTTCCCTTTTTTCTGTTCTCATCTATATGAAGGCTTGGACAACATCCTCACTCCCTATTGAAACCCCATTTAATGACTGGCTCCTTATGAGGTCATTGATTAATTATCCTAACAAAAAGATTTCTGATGCAACTAAAAAAAAGCTCTCTAACCACTTATGGTACCTGTCTGAAGAAGCAGTTGGTCTTGCTTTCTTTGATGAGCGAATTACTACAGATGTAAAGAAACGCATGGTAAAGGCATTAGAAGATGAGTCCACTGATAGACCACCCAAGCGTCCTCGGATTCCTGAATCGACCTTCTGCTCTGGTGAAGGACTACACCAACTTGTTACAAGAAATACTAGAGAATTCTTTACTAAGCTGAATTTGCCAGAAGGATTTCTGAACAAGGCACCCAGCACTTGGACATCCAACTGTGAAATTTAAGGGCCAGAGCTATTGTTGCAGCTCTATCTGTTGTAAATGACCGGGCAGAACGTGCAGTAGCTTTAGTTCAAGAGCTGAATAAGAAATTGACAGTGGGGGAAGAGCAGCTCCAGTTCCTGCTCCAAATTGTTGCAAAACACCGCCAGAGTCACCCAGTTCCATCAAAAACTCAAAAACTGTTCTTCTCAAAAAATAACCATCAATGAGGTCGCACCTTAAAATACACCATATTGTATAATCATTGTATATTAAATAAATGTTGTATAAGGAAATAATGCTAATTAAAGTAATTAAAGTATGTAAATAGCACTGTCATTTTGAATTTATCCCTATATAATAAACTAATGGTTTTTTTTTGTAGCAATGCTTCATTGCTGATTGTATATAAAAAAAGAGCCAGGAAGGATTTTGGATAGGAGAAAAAGGATTGGGATAAAGAAGGATTGAGGACCAAAGGATGGATTATAACAACATCAAGGATAGGTTAGAAAAGGATCAATGATAAATAAGAAGGCCTATACTTATAAAAACGAATCAAACTCAAAAAAGAAGGAAGGAATTATGTGTATAATGAGCATAATCATATATCAGGAGCTATTATGCCATGGTCACCATTTTTATTAGCCGGGGGCGACCCCTAAATATGAGCCAATTTGTGTCAAACTTTCAAGTTTTAGTTTTTATGCTAAATGGAACTATTTTAGGGGGCGCAGATAAAATAATTCAACATTTCAATTTTTGACTACCCAATAAGAGACACCCTAATATATATATATATATATATATATATATATATATATATATATATATATATATACAGGGTGTCCCATAAGTCCGGTCTCATAGGAAAATTTATTTTAAATTAAATTTACAAAAGTAATACATTGGAATTAAAACAAATGTTCAAATTGATGTCTTGTTTTGGGACCTTTTTATGGAATATGGAAACGAGTTTCACTCTGGTGAGGAAAAGGCCTCCGGAGGCCTTTTCCTCAAGTGTAACTCACTTCTATATTAGCTATTGCTTGTTATTGTACCTGCAACAAAAAAAAGGTTCCAAATCAAGATATCAATTTGAACATTTGTTTCACTGCTAATGTATTACTTTTGTCAATTTAATTTAAAATAAATTTTCCTACGAGACCGGACTTATGTGACACCCTGTGTATATATGTATATATGTGTGTATGTATATATATATATATATATATATATATATATATATATATATATATACACAGTATACTATATATATACATATATATATACACAGTATACTATATATATAAAGTCTGTGTTTTTAGGTTACAAATAGAATGTATTCGTACGTCGAAATGTTTTGAAAGATGTCTCGTACATTTCGTGCCAACGACATTATTCCCACTCGGTCGAGTGACTGAATAACCTATCTGTATGTGATGCATAAAATTGCGTATCTGTTAGGACGTCATTCGGATGACCTTATGCATTTTGTATATACGAGTATTACGTTCCAATGATGGCTCTTAAAATAACGAATTTTGTGTACGTTCAATCAACGGATTACATGAACAAATCTAATTTCATCAAGTCGACGTTCGACTTTAGGCAGCTCAACTTTGTTCAAAATCAACTTCATAAAGTTTACGATTGACATAAAAATGAAAATAGTTTGATATTTTAACTGAAAGTGGTTAATATATATATATATATATACCTACAAGGAAAAGGAAAAGTGATTCCAAGGCCTTTCGTGTATTCAGAAGTACACCTCGTTGATGGTACCTCGTCAGGGAATGGCGACAAGGTGTACTTCTGAATACATGAAAGGCCTTGGAATCTTTTTTTTTGTGGGTTTGCATCATTCATTCATTTCACGTGTTTAATTGTGAAATTCTTCCCATATATATATATATTATATATATATATATATATATATATATATATATATATATATATATATATATGAAATGAAAATAAAATTGTATATATATATATATATATATAAGATTTTAGGTGAAAATTTTTAACCTAACCTCGCGTAAATTAACTTTATCTACTGTAATGTAAACTAACTTCACATAAATTGAACTGTTCGACCGACCATTTGCGTGTTTAGAATTTGTTGTGTCGACTTTATGCAGTTCAACAGTATGCAGGTCGACATTATTCAGGTCGACTTTGTTCCCCTACACCCATGAAACGTGTCAATATAATGCGTTGAAAGAGAATGGCCGCCTCGATTTGAAGGGTTTATTAGACTAAATTGCTATTAATTGAAATTTAGGTCGAGTTTGTTTTTGTAAATCTAAAGTTAATTATTTTTTAAATTGATGAAAAACTGCGCATTTGTCTTGTGTAAATATCAATCGGTTTAGTTTGAAAGTTTGTTCTAATAAATGTAAACATCTTTTTTAGGTCACTTTTCGGGATCGTTCTTAGTTTTCACCCTTCGACTGTTTTTCGTGTTGGTTACAGGTAAGCTGAAACATTAAGAATAGATATTGTAAAATTTTGCGGGTGTTTAACCTCATTCGTTATAGTAAAGGTCATTTGACTGGGGAGACCTACTATAGCTTTACTGGGAAGCTGAATCATCTACGGGTTGATAAATGGTACATCATCTGAACGCGGAGAACATTCACCCGCCTAACTACTGAACAGACACAACGTCGCTTAACCCCGTTGATCTAACTGGAAGCGGTGTTGCGCAGGGGTGTAGTCGAGGGTAACGCGGTATAACGGCATTATACTTCCTCAAATTTCAGTGAAGTAGCGTTATACTACCTACTGTAGTAGCCATAGCTGAATGCTGAGCACTTACAGACTTTTATCCACTATATGTAACTGTAGTATCTACTATATCACTATGAAAGTGCATTATACTCTATACATACGACTGATACGAGTATCTATATGTGTGTGTGTGTTTTATTCAAATTAAAAGTAACTAGAGCATGTACTGTATTTGTAGTTTTATTTACTAATATATATTTTTATTTTTGAATTAACTTTTACTATTTTTATACAGTAATTGTTTCTATGAACGCTCTATTAAAGTTTTGCCTGTAGTGTTACCCTTCCTAAAATTTTTAGGACTACACCACTGGTGTTGCGACGTGGACATGACGCAGCCCATACTATATAGAGTATATACTTGTAGTTTGTCAACTAATTTCGCAGTTTCGGGAACTAATTTTTAACTTAGAGACGAACCTTAGTGTGACTTGTGTTTAAGTAGCTAATTGGACTATACAAACTAAAGCCGGTGCAGTTGTTATACTATGAGTTTAAGGGTAAGGTGAAGCCACACTATCTTTCTTTCGTAACTCATTCAGGCACCCTGGGCCAACTTGCTTGTGCCACAATTTTCCAACCTGTATAACGGAAGGAATTTTGTTGCTAAGTTCTGTTCTCAAATCTCGTTTTCAGTCATTTTCATTAGTTGGGTTTAGCACAACTCCCACTTGATAACGTCAAACTCCCACTTGATAACGTCAAACTCCCACTTGATAACGTCAAACTCCCACTTGATAACGTCAAACTCCCACTTGATAACGTCAAACTCCCACTTGATAACGTCACTCTCTAACTTTGCCTGTTAATTTACAAAGTATCAAAGGTATTCTTTTGCATCATTTTTATTTCATTTAATTTCTTTATTATTATATTATGGTATCAGTTTCTGTATTAAACAGGTGGCCATAGAGTATGGAAGCTACAGAAAGCTACTTTTAGTTGTTAACACTATCTCCCACTGATTCCAGACTTTGTAGCCACCCTGTATGCTCATATGCAGTAAATTTTGTTTATAAGAGTGTTTGGTAATATAAGTTATATTCGTGACCTTTTGTGTTCAGTTTACTTTTCAGATGAAGGTTTGATTAACTAAAGGTAAGTGTTGAAGGTTCCATTCATAAAGTTTTATAGAACAGTATAAGGGATTCTAAGTCGAAAAATAAGCCTCCCTTCCACCGCCCGACTCGACTGCTGCTGCTGGCCAGTTATATAATCGACTCTCAACCAATGTTCCCTCTAAGGTGTGCGCGTGTGCGCGCGCACACGCGTTGTGAAACCCGCGCACACAGCAAAATAAAATGCGCACAGGCTCAAGCGTATCATGAGTCACGACAGTAATGAAGTAATTTCAAAATATACCGTCACACAAGGTCTGACCATTTGCATCAACATACTCTATAGTCGCTCTTTTAAGTATTAACCCCTTCCGCCCGACTTCGCCGACGTCCGCGCAATTACGTAATACGGATTTTTTTTACTCTATGTATTTGCATTTTTTTTCTTTTATACATTAACGCATTGAATATAAACCTTCTCTTTCTTATTTTTGCATAAAAACGAATAGTAATTATCTGATAATTCATAAAAATAATTATTTTTTTTTATTTTATCCTATTTTGTGAATGGATAAATCATGTATTAATCTTGATAGTCTACTGTATTTTAAATTGCTAAATGCTAAAAATTGTTTTGAAAAATGATGACTAAAAATTGTCATTTTCAATTAATGTTATTTGTATTTTATTTCTTTATTTTGTTGAATTTTATTTTACTATTTTTTATTTTATTCATATTTTTAGAATGGATAAAATGTTTTCTTTTTTAAGAATATACAGGGTGGGCCGTAAGTTTCCATACATAGGAAAATTTAAACGTTTGTTTTTATGTTTCAGATACCCTAAGAATATGCGTTTGTAAGATCTTGTTTACTGATGAAGCAAATTTTTACGTCAATGGAGAGGTTAATCGGCAAAACATACGTTATTGGAGTAATGCTAACCCTAACTGGCTGAGTCCGACGAAGATGCAAGGTGCCGGTAAAGTGATGGTGTGGGCCGGGATATGGGTGACAGAATTATTGGACCAATTTTGTCAGTGGAAATCTTAATGCCGAAAGGTATCTTAACATGTTGCAAGAAGAGATTTTCCCATCCCTGCTAAACGAGGAAGGTAACTTCCCAGTTTACTTCCAGCAAGATGGAGCTCCACCTCATTATGGTCTTCACGTGCGTCGGTATTTGGATCAGCAGTTTCCGGATGCTTTGATTGGTCGGCGTGGTCCTGTGGAGTGGCCTCCCAGATCCCCAGATCTCACCCCCCTTGATTTCTATCTTTGGGGGCACTTGAAGGCCATGGTGTATCAGGAAAAGATACGAGACATAAATCATCTAAAGGAACGTATCACCAACGCCATTACAAGCATAACGTCAACTGTGCTAATGCGTGTTCATCAACAGTGGGGAACACGTATTGAAATGTGTTTTCAAAACAATGGCAACCATGTAGAGCATATTATATAAATAAAAATGGTTGTCCATAAAAAAAATGTTTATTTTTCCTATGTATGGAAACTTACGGCCCACCCTGTATAATATTGTAAAGTTTTTTAATATCCATTTAATAGTACCGTAATGATCGAGCTATCACTTTATGGAAATAGTATTTATTAAGTATTTAATATTTATATATATATTTCATTTTGAAGATAATAGCGCTCAGAAAAGTTTGCACAATTTTTCACCATGAATCTAAATGTATGCACAACGAAAATTTCTTGCGCACAACGGACTAAAAAAAATTAGAGGGAACATTGCTCTCAACCTATTTGACATAAGATCCGTATAACACGACACTTTATAGAATAGGATAGTTATAGCACGGGTGTAATGCAAATGATACAAGTGTAATCCAAGTAGAATGGAAACGATAGATAACTCACCTTGCATGGGGTATTTCATAACATGATCTCAGAGTTTCATCAGGACAATTAAGAATGCTGGAAAGACTAACCTAATATTTGGTGAGGCACGTTTTAATCCTGCTAAATACCTGGTTTTGAGCATCATCATTTATTCAATAAGTGTTTGTAATTAAACATAAGCATAAATGTTGCGAGGAAATTCTGTAATCTAAAACCTTTGATTTAAACACTTAATAAATATGTTCAAAGTAACTTGATTGTCAATTTCTAAATCTGTGGATGTTCTAAAACAGGGGTGTCCAACCTTTTTTCATTTCAATTAATAACCCACACCGAGGGCCAGTATGCAAATTTTAGATAAAATTTTAATGAAATAAAATATGACATTAGATAATGAATTTTTAGTATCCGCCAGCCGGGCCTGATACAAATCTTTGACGAGCCGAACTCTGGCCAGCGGGTCGTATGTTGGAGAAGCTTCTTCTAAAAGAACTTTAACCGAATTTGGTAAAATCTTGACCATGCCATGATAAGGAACTTCATTGCTAATATGTCAGAACATATTCTAACTCTTTTTAAAAACCAGTATTAAGGGTACAGATTCATAGTCAAAATCATGTCGTTGGAAATATTTGGCTAAAAATTTGACAAACGAAATTTTCACGACGGACATGAGTATTATATTTGGTGGGGTTTAGGGGGAAATCTGTATAATTGTCGAGTCCATGAACTTACAGCTCTGCTGCTGCTACTACTAAGTCCCAACTGAGCATAAGTAAGGCGAGTGTGTAATAATTTAAAGATGTAGTGGGGTACTTTTTTGTGAGGTAACACGGTTGGTACTTCAGAACATTCAAATGTATATAAGCAATTTAGAAAAGGTTTTATTGTTGGAAAAAAAATATGTTGGTTCTGATTAGGTTAAGCTAAATTAGCGAGTACCTCGCTATTTAACGAGTTGGATCCTAAAAACTTACGGGTATCACGCCATTGTCGTTTGGTGGCACTAAAATTAGGTTAGGTTAAATTCGGGTTGGTTACTTATTTACTTTAGGTGAGTTCGAACTACGGTTCAGGATCGACCTACAGTCGACCCCTCTGCAGTATCCCGCCTCATTTGCGGGATTTGGTGAAGGAGGGAATTGCTATCTGATCTCATCCTGCCCTCGTAGCCAGCCACGCATGGCTAGTCAGAGACTTTGCACAGGAATCTGTCCAGATGGTTCTTGAAGTTATTCAGCTCGGTGTGCTGGAGATTCCTCACTTCTTTTGGTTGGACATTGAAAAGCTTTGGGCCTCGTATTCTGAGGGTATTTTTCATTCTCGTTTTCATGGCCCCTTGTCCCACCGTAGCTGGGATCGTACAAAATCTGCCTCTTCTCTCATTCCAGTTTTTTCTATTTCATTTCTAAGGTTAGGGATAGAGCCCTCAAGTATTTCCATATGTATATTATTGTGTACCGCTCGCGCCTTTTTTCGAGAGAGTAGAGTTCCAGTGATTGTAGTCGAGACCAGAAGTGTTCACTTTGTTTCCTCTATCTTAGACGTAAATCCTTTGTATAGCTTCAATGTTCGCAATGTCTCGTTTTCTGTATGGGCTTGTGAGCACTGAGCAATACTCAGTTATTGTAGGACTAGACTCTTCCATAATTTCAGCATGATGTTTGCTTTTCTGCTGCGGAAGCTCCTCCAGATGATTCCCATTATTTTTTTAGCCGTTGTATTGTGATGTTATAGTACTCTCTCTGAATTCTGCATCCGACGATATTATTACTCCAAGATCACTGACTTGAGGATTTGGTGTTATCTGTTTGGCTTGTTACCATATCTTAGAAGTTAGAATTTTTCTTCGTTGAACTTCATATTGTTGTCTTCTGCCCACTGGAATAATGTTTCAGTGTCGTTTTGTAATCTTTCTATGTCACCTTCGTTCAATATCTCCTTGCATATCTTTGTGTCATCTGCGAAACATGATACAATACTGTCATTGATATCTGCATCAATATCTGCAATCATTATTATGAACAACAGCAAGGGAGCTAGTACTGTCCTTTGTGGGACAGAGCTATCTACTTCCGAGACTTCCGATTTGACTCCATTTACCACTACTCTTTGTATTCTTTGCGTCAAGAAATTAAATATCCATCTTCCCAGCTTTCCAGTAATACCTGTATTCTTAAGTTTATGTTATAATCCCATGGTCACATTTATCGAAGGTTTTAGCAAAGTCACTATATATTACGTATCTGTTTTGTCCTCGACACAGTGTTTCCAATATTTTCTCCTGGTGGTCTAATAGCTGTGATAGGCATGATCTGCCAGCCCTGAAACCACGTTGATTTGGGTTGTATAAGTTCTTTTCTTGTAGGTAGTAGGTAGTTTCGCTTCTAATTATACGTTCAAAGCACTTTATAAGGTGTGAGGTGAGAGCTACAGGCCAATAATTCTTGGGCATTGCTCTGTTACCACCTTTGAATAAAGAGGCAATGTTCGCGTTCTTTAATGGCAGTGGAATTTGTCCTGTGTCGAGTGATTTCCTCCATAGTAAGTATGGCGGTTTGGCAATACTCTCTTTACATTTCTTCAGAAATGTGGCACTCCATGTGTCTGGCCCTGGTGCCAAGTTGTCCTCTTCTGAGAACTCGAAGTCAATTAATAGGTTTGTGCCAGAATTTCTCCTTGACTGATTTGTATCAATGTCGAAAAATTCGTCTGCGTTTTCTACTTTCATCTCGGACTTAGGAGTGCTAAACACAGAGTTAAATTGTTCCTTAAGGAGTTCGCTTATTTTTTGGGGGTTATTTGTGTGTTTGGCCTCCCCGTCTATCAACGGACCAATACTCTCTTTCCACTGCATTTTCCTTTTCGCAAAAGTGTAGAAGTATTTTGGGTTATTTTTTGTTTTCTGCTACCTTGTTTTTCTCCTAGTTTGTCTTATGTATGAATGTTTGCTTTAGGTCCATTTCTATTTCGCCTAGTTTCCTCTTAGTTTGAGTCTCCTTGCATCAGTTTTGCATCTGTGGAGATGTTTTACGGTTTGCTTCCATTGTCTAAATAGTGTTCTGATTTTTCTCTCGAACTTTTTCTCTTTGTCTCTCTGGGACATGCTTCAGTAATATAGGTTTGGTTTCAGACTCCATTATACTTAGTATTTATTCTGGAGTCTTCTCTTGTAGTAGTAATTCCCAATTTACTTCCTTTAAATTTTTATTTACACTTTCCCAATCTACATTCTTTGAATTTATGTTTAAGCCTTCAAATATTCCTTCTGCCTCTCTGGGATGCATTTTTGGACCTCTGGGTGCTAACTTCAATTGTATATCGATTAGGTTATGGTCGGAAAAATTTGTTTGCGTCACCTTTTTATTTATTATTATCTCATTGTTATTTGTCAAAATTAAATCCAAAACGTTCTCTTTCCAGTGGCTTCACAGATTTCCTGAGTAAGGGCGTAATGTTCCATCATATCTAATAGCATTATTGCATGGGTTCTATCATCTTTTGTAATGTTGCCATGAAACTTCTCAACATATATGACTTCGTCATTTTTCTTCCATGTTATGAATGGGAAATGAAAATCTTCGCAAATTAGAATATTTGTTGCTGAAGTTTCAAGTAATTTTAATATGTTTTCTATTTCATTAGTGGCAAATTGGAATTCACTTTGTGTGGTGTTTGGTGGTCTGTAGACGTCCATAATGGTTGGGTTCAGTTCTTTTACTTCTAAAAATAATAATTTCGACTGTGCTGTTTGATTTGTTTACCTTCACCTCACATGTGTATGTGTTTTTGTTTTTCACGTAGATACAACACCCTCCCCCTCGTCTTGCCACTCTATCTGCTCTGTATATGTTGTAGTCCAGCAATACTATTTCAGTTTTCTCTCGATGCAGTTTTCACAGCCTTTTTCGCACTTGTGTGTGTTTCCGTTAGACATATGTGTTTCCGTTAGACATATGATATCTATGCTGGTTTCCGTAGCTAAGTTTGCAAGTATTGTAATTTGCAGTCTGCATGGTCTGTATAGAGGCCTTGTATATTCATGTATAATACATTTACTGGGTTTCTAATCTTCGTGTTGATTTTCCTAAATGATGATCGTTTCCTGGTCGATGTCGGTTCCTGTTTGGTGTTATTGGTTGGGCCGCTGCATTTGGGAGTATTGGGGTTGCGGCCCGTGATACCACTGTGCTTGTTGTATTATTGGTGGGCAGACATGGGGCTGATTACAAAATTTGCTTTTGATTTGATTATGATTAGTGGGGTGCGAATTTTTTTTATTTTGATTTGATTATGATTAGTGGATTTGCAAAAATGTTGATTATGAATTGATTATGATTAGTGGGCTCGAAAAATTTATGATTATGATTAACATTTTTTATTATGATTAGATTATGATACATGGCTTAAAAATGTTGATTAAAATTTGAATTTGTTTGCCACAGTTAAATATGATTAAATTATGATTACCATGTCAGATATTGATTATGTGTATTTAAATATGGAATCACGAGTAACAGTATACAAGCAGAATATGTTAATGAATAAATGTACAATGTATACAGCAGTATTCTAGTATATGTACGGTACTATATTTTACACTCAAAAAGTCACAAAAGAAAACATCTTACGTAAAATTATTCTTCCATCATTATCACATGGAGAAGTTACAATGAACGATTGATATGTTTATTACATTTTACATAGTACACTTTAATCATTGAATAATCATGGATTATAACATTCATAATTTTTATTATGATTTGATTATAATATTTTCTAAAATTTTGATTATGATTTGATTATGATTATATATATTTTTTAATTTTGATTATGAATTGATTATGAGTGCATAATCACCATCATAGATTATGATTATTTGATTATGATCAATAACACTGGTATGCATCAATTTTGCTGTCAAGGGTTTTGTAAGTGATTCTTATAGAGTTTTTCCTGCTGATTTCGAATCTGCAATCCGTCTTTCTCAATCAGCTCAGGTTATTCGGCTATGGCCTCATAAGTAAAATAGAATTTTTCGTGATTTTGTCAAAGCGGAATTGGAACAGTAACATCTATCATCACTTGTTTCACTTGTATAATATCTTTTTTTACTTTTCAGGCATATAGATAAAATATTTCATAATGAATAGAGCGTGTAAAAATGATCCCAATAGATTCTGCTACATATGTGGGACGGTTACCATGCCAAATAACCAGTCCCAAATCACTAAATTTGTGAAGACAATGTATAGAGCATACTTTGGAATTAAGCTAGGGGACCAGGACAAAAATTTGGCCCCTCATATGTGCTGCAAGACGTGCATTGAAAATTTGAGAAGATGGAGCAAAGGCAGAGCGAAATCTTTGCCTTTTGGAATTCCCATGATTTGGAGAGAAGGAAAGGATCACGTGACAGATTGCTATTTCTGCATGACAAACCTCCAAGGTGGGCTTATAAATTTATTTTTCTTAAATATTTTGAAATCCTCGTATGAAACTTGACATAATATTCACCATAATGTAATATTCACCATATATAGCATAATATTCACCATAATGGTAATCATACATTTACATATACATATTGTTATAGAAAATACATTTACACATACATATTGTTATACAAGTTACATTTACATACACAATGATTGTATATATATTTTCTTTCTTTTTCATTCATATTGTCCCCGAAGGGACAATATGAATGAAAAAGAAAGAAAAAATATACAGACTCCATCGACCTATTTCATATCTTACAGACCGCAGCCTTCCCTCACGAGCCGCCACTCTCTGAATGCTTCTTCTATTTCATATGCAAGTTTTATATCCATGTTTCTGTGTTTCTATTTTCAGGAGTTAACAAGAAGAATAAACACATTGTTGTATACCCTGACATTCCTTCTGCTATGAGACCTGTACCCCATGGTCCTGGAATTCCAATACCCGACCCACCTCAAACCCTGGACTTCGATGATTCTGATGATGAATCAATGACCAATGCCAATGACCAGTCCCAGTCGTATATACCTCAAAATACCGCTTCAAATGAGCCGAGGCCTCTCAACCAGGCCAAACTTAATGATCTTACCAGGGATTTAGGACTTTTCAAATTAGCTGCCGAGATCTTGGGCTCACGACTTCGAGAGGACAACTTGCTGGCTCCGGGAACAACATTCTCCTGGTATAGGAAACGAGAGGAAGAATTCCGCAAGTTTTTTGCAGTGCACGAAAATACCTCTTCCTTAGTGTACTGCTGCAATGTTGAGGGGCTAATCGAATCCTTGGGCCTGCCATATAACGCATCAGAATGGAGGCTATTTATAGACTCGTCTAAACGAAGTTTGAAAGAAGTACTTCTCAACATTGGGAATAGGGTTGCATCAGTCCCTGTAGCACATTCCGTACAACTTACTGAGAGCTACGATAACATGAAAATTTTACTGGATGCTCTCGTATACGACCAACATAACTGGAGGATCTGTGGAGATTTGAAGGTAATACTAATATCATAAGTAAACTATTGCTATTGACTATGTTGTTTTTCCAAAGGTTACTGGAGAGCGTATAAGAACACTTAACTTCCCCACAGAAGTGATACAGTCCAATGCATAGATTTTTTTATCTGATAGAACAAATTCTCTAAATTCTTTAAATATTTTCATTTTTTTTCAGATTGTGGCATTTGTATTGGGAATGCAAGGGGGATACACGAAATACCCATGTTTCCTCTGCAAATGGGATAGCCGAGCGGATGAGAAGCACTATGCACAGCGTGAATGGGCATCCAGAGAGAATTTTGAACCTGGGTCGCATAATGTCGTTTCAGTGCCCCTTGTACCACCAACAAAAATTTTGCTCCCACCACTTCATATTAAGCTGGGCTTGATGAAAAATTTCATCAAATCAATGAATAAGGAGGGTTCAGCATTCCGATATCTCGAGAGTAAATTTCCTCATATATCTGATGCTAAACTAAATGCTGGGGTTTTTGATGGTCCTCAAATTCGAACTTTGATCAAGGATACTCAGTTCGAAAACGCAATGACTCCAACTGAGAAGAATGCCTGGCAGGCATTCAAATCAGTTGTCACTGATTTTCTTGGCAAGCGTAGAAGTCCAGAATACGAGTCCGTTGTCGAAAACTTGATGGAAGCTTTCAAAGCTCATGGGTCGCGCATGTCCATAAAAATGCACTTTTTGTGGTCCCACTTGGACTATTTTCCTGAAAATTGCGGGGATTATAGTGAGGAACAGGGTGAACGATTTCACCAAGATATCAAAATAATGGAAGAGAGGTACCAGGGAAACTGGGATATCAATATGCTGGCGGACTATTGCTGGTGTTTGAAGCGAGACGTGCCCGAAGAAAAACACAGACGGAAAGCCAAAAAACTTCATTCCTTCCTCAATAAACTTTTTTCCATATTCATTGTATGAATAAAAGTATTTATTCACACAATGTTTTCATTTTTCACGAGTGTTCTTATAATATTACTCGTATCTACAGTGTTTAAGCTAAAAAAATCAATAAATTTGGGGATAAAATTGGACTTATAATAAATGGCCAATAGAGATAAAACCTGACCTGATTGAGGAAAACCAATGTCATTTTCGAATTCAGCATGGTCGAATTATATAATATGAGTTGAAAAAACCCTCACAGCAGACAAAAACATTTCATATGCATACCAGTGTAATCAACCCTATGTCTGTTAGTGGGTGGTGTTGAATAGAAGGGTGATGTACATAATGTTGTATTGCATATATTTGCGGCGTTCTGTCTTTCCTTGTTAGAAGGCAAGCTGTACTTTTATTATCCTCATTTCTTCTAAAAAATATGTTTCATTACTCTTGTTATTACTTCTATTTCGAATATGATCTGTTCTTTCCTGTTCTCTTCTTTGCGTACTCTTTATGTGAAAATACGGGCACTCTATGTTCAGGCATTTTTTCTCCATAATTGACTCTCTGCACATAGGAGGGTGAAAAAAGCTGCAGTTGGTCCGTACCTGCATTTTTCATTCCTCATCATATAGAAGCATTTTGGGGGGTGATTGTATATGCAGTTTGAGCCATATTTGCACGAACCTGTTTTATAATATTCGCATATGGCCCGTCGTTTAAATTCCCTCCGAGTCTTATGTGATTCGATTTCCTTCTTCTGCTCCGCCACCACCACTTCCCTACTCAGTGTTTTTTTGTTTTCGGCGTGTATTTCGTATCTTTCTTTTGCCGTGGGTATTTCTTTATCTGAGGCTGCTTTCGCCCCCCCCCCTCCCCTGTAGTGTGTTGTCCTTCATCTCATTTTCGTTTGTGCCAGCGTTTTCTGTTGTTTCCTGGTTTTCTGTCGGAAAACTGCTGCACTTGATTCTTCTATTTTAACATTTTGTATTCCCCTTTGTACTAATTTCCTATTGTTTTCCATGCACTTGACGCACAAGAAACCATAAAGGCCTATGATTTTGTTATTTATTCTATTTATCATTTTCCTGTTTTTTCTATCTTAGTTTATGCATTCGTAGTGTTTAAAAGGTATTGCACAGAATGCATTTTAAGCCCATGGTCTGGTCTGCTTCATGTTTGCAATCACAACAGAGCTGGTGTTCAGCGCATTCCATTAAACATAATCCAGCTCTATTCAGCTTTCTGAATTTACCGCAATTTATACATTTTTTCGTATTTTTTGCCATCTTTCCTTTATTTTGCCTCTTTTCGTCTCACTTCTCAAATTTCGTCTCGATAACTCGACCTTCCTGTTTTATGGCTCTTCCGAATTGTGTCTGACCTTTTTCTCCTCTATAGGCCTAATGTACAAATTTCAGATGTTTTTCCGTTCGAAGTGTTTACAATTTATGTTTCAATTGATGTTTCAATTGATGTTTTTTCTTTGTGCAAGCTCTATGCCACCGGCTTTCACTTAATAAATTATCATCGCGAATTCACTGATATTTAGTACACACACTGGTATAAGATAGAATTCACCGCTGAATTTATAAACACTAGTTACTTCGATATTACACAGAGGGCAAACAAAACGTCCGTACACCACGAGGTAGAAACAGTTTTTTTTTAGGTACATATACCTTAAAAAGACGGTACCTCGTTTATGCGAAGATGGCACGTGTGTGTGTGTGTTTCATTAATCAAATATAGAAGACTCTTCTATACCCAAGTCAGAGATAGTCCTTCTTTCCGTCCAAATTATATATTAGCTACTAAAGTACGGCCATTACAGTAAAATCGTCCTTATAACTAGAATTCTATCGAACAGAATGTTCCCATGCATGACTAGCCATTTACTTACTGAGAACCTCAAAATATTAGTAATTTTACATGAAAATAATAATAATAATAATATATAAAAAAAATCTGTTTATTATTAAAGCATTTGAATTCTTTACAAAATAAAATTTCCTAAACTTAATTTCGTAGCTATTAACGAAATCCCGCTGAAACATCTTCGTAATTCTTAAATTTATATGCAAAGTGACTTCCACTAAATTCCAGAAACGAAAATTAAATAAAATGCCTGATTTGGCATTCATCCTCCGATAATAAAATTTGAGATATACAATATCTCATATACGACTAACGATTTGATCAACCTCCGGGAACTTTATTTATCTATTTCCATCTCTTTCTATCTCTCCTTGTGTGATATATATATATATATATATATATAAAAGGATATCGAACATTATCGACAATTCTAAACAGGTCTCTTATTCGAGTTTCGTTAATTTCGGCTGAGATCAAATTGAATGTGATTGAAGGCGAGTCTTCATTCTTCGATGCCTTCGCTTTATTAATATGCGGACGGATGCTATTTCAACGAGGGCTCGTCCGTGTATAGGAAAAGGAGACCTTCAATATACAGATTTCAGAATCTTTCATTACTCCGTTCTCTCTCTATCTCTCCATATATATATATATATATATAATATATATATGGGCAAAATTGGAATACAAGGAAAATTTTAAATTGATGATGTCACCATTGAAGAGATTAAAAGAAAAAAATGCCTTCCAGGACGCAATCAAGAACTTCCATTCAAAATCTCTCTGATTACTTTCCTTCATCAGTTATGCGCCTTGTATATAAATGGAACTGATTAGTAAATCATGTGTTCATCAAAGTACATTTTGGGTACTCGTTTTTGCATCTGTTCCATCTCAGCATGGAAATTGAGGGCATGAAAAGACTATTTCTGAAGAATAAACGTCATAAAACTGCTTTCCTTTCGCCATGTTTCATGATTTCCCGCATGAATGCAACCATGCATGCGCATTTCTTAAGGCCAAACGACCGAGATGAAACAAGTGTATGGTATGCTGTGTAATTATCCCGACGCGCTTATTGCTACGTTAAATCATATATTATGTTTTATGCTTAACATACCATAAAATAAACATTTTATATGTTTAAACCTTTTTTTTTTAGTTTTTGGCTTATTTTCTCTTTTGGGAAATAGTCTCTCTGTCTCTGTCTCTCTCTGTCTCTCTCTCTCTCTCACACACACACACACAAAAGAGTGGAATAAATTTTAGTTTAAATCAAATTAGAAAAAATTGAATCAAAATTATACAAGATCAAGTATACAAAATGTAGAATCGCACAAAAATCCCCCCCCCCACCAAAAAAAAATTCAAGCGTAATAAAACAAAACCTATAAAGTAAATAACAAAGATAAAAGAAAATTAAAAACCCGTAAATTTAAAACCAACTTCAAAGCCGTTAAGAAAAAAACCTAAAAAATATTTTAAGATAAAATTCATCCCACAATTTCAGGTTGAGAAAATGTAAGATAAAAATTAGTGTTTTATACAGTGTGTACCCAAAACAGAAGAAATGTAACCGCTTTGCAATATGTATCCGAAATAAAAGCGAAGATAAAAACAAGGTCCATTTCTTTTCCTGAACCGGATTAAGATCGTGTTTCAACGTAAATCCTTCACCGAATTATCTTAGGGAGGAGATGGATTACCAGACATCTGCAAGGATTACTCGCTGTAACAAAGCCTTCAGGTAGCATGAAAGCCTCCCGATATGTGCGGACATTCCTAAAAGATTTTAGATGCTATTATGAAAAAATAACTCGTTACGCGCAGTTAAACAGTTACATACAGAAAGCAATACGTTCGGCCAATCTTTGGGACTGAATATATGCACAGAAATCATTTCTAAAATACGAGTCAAATATTTGTAAAGAGTTATAAAATTTTAACTGCTTCGAGTCATCTTTAGGAAAGGATTAGAACGACTGACTTTAAAAAATTTGGTTATATATATATATATATATAACGTAAAGAACGACGCTTGTATAGGAGAATATTCCGCGCAAGATGAGAGAGAGAGAACGAAACAAATGAAAAATGAGGTAACCACCGGGGAATCGAACCCGGGATCTTCCGATTGCCGGTCAGATATGATAACCATTACACCATGGACCTCACTCAATCAAATGCCGTAATTCTTCTACATACGCGCAGAAACCAATGCCCCAAGGGGGCACCTCCCGCATGCCGTACATTATATACATTTAAACTGCAAACACGCAGTATAATTAACGTAAAGAACGACGCTTGTATAGGAGAATATTCCGCGCAAGATGAGAGAGAGAGAGAACGAAACAAATGAAAAAATGAGGTAACCACCCGGGAATCGAACCCGGGATCTTCCGATGTATATAATGTACGGCATGCGGGAGGTGCCTCCTTGGGGCATTGGTTTCTGCGCGTATGTAGAAGAATTACGGCATTTGATTGAGTGAGGTCCATGGTGTAATGGTTATCATATCTGACCGGCAATCGGAAGATCCCGGGTTCGATTCCCGGGTGGTTACCTTATTTTTTCATTTGTTTCGTTCTCTCTCTCTCATCTTACACGGAATATTCTCCTATACAAGCGTCGTTCTTTACGTTAATTATACTGCGTGTTTGCAGTTTAAATATATATATATATATATATATATATATATATATATATATTATATATATATATATATATATATATACAGGGCGTCCCAAAAAAATGTATACACACTTTAACAGCTGATAGCTCAATTGATGTTTCTTTCTTTCCAAGTTAAACCCATTAGAATTAATAATGGCAGTCAGACTAAGCTTTGAACAAAGGAAATTCATTCTAAAATGCTACTGGAAGTGTGAAAACGCAGTTGAAGTGCAAAGACAGTTTAGGAGGGAGTTTCAAACAGATCCACCAACGCGACTTACCATCACTCGAATTAGAGATAAGTTTGAAGCCGATGGAACTGTTTCAGAATGTCCACAAGAAGCGTTCCGGAAGACCACGGACATCGACAAGCCCCACAAAGCAAGAAAGAGTACTGGAAACGTATCACCAAAGTCCAAGAAAATCTGTGCGGCAAGCGAGTCGTGAGGTAGGAATTTCAGAATCGTCTGTCCAACGCATTTTGAAGCGCTGTCAATGGAAAAGTTACATTCCAAGATTAGTCCATGCTATTAATGAAGATGATGATCCGGACCGAAGAGTGGAGTATTGCGAGTGGTACTTGGCACGATGTGGATGTGGATTGGACGAAGGGGTTTCGTAGAATACCCTCCGCGTTCACCAGACCTCACACCACTAGACCTTTTTTTATGGGGATACTTAAAAGACAAAGTCTACGCTATAAAACCTGCAACAGTCGCTGAATTGAGAGCAGCCATTGAACGAGAATGCACACAAATACCAAACGAAATGTTTCGTGATGTTTGCGATTCCATTGCTTCGCGTTATCAGCAGTGCCTGGACCAGAACGGACGTCAGTTTTGAAAACAGGCGTTGACAAAACAATTAAATAATGTCTGTAGATTCTATTACATTTTGAAAATGAAATGTATTTTAATAAACACTGCCTTTATAATTATTTAAAGTGTGTATACATTTTTTTGGGACGCCCTGTATATGTGTGTGTGGCAAACTTTGAATTTTTCCAATGAATTGGTTGGTAAATGTCAAATGATCATCAGACATGCAGGACAACGCCTGAGGCTTAAACTCAAATAGATTTTAATTCTTGGGTTATACATGTTCACTTTCCAATAGTTTAGTTTTGCGTGCCAAAACTGCATGAAGTTAATTTAACCGAATCCAAGCGACTCGAGAATTTTCATTTTTCAAAATAAGCTTTAATTTAACTCATTGCCAATGGTTCATAAAAATGAAATGTTAGTGTGTGTGTATATATATATATATATTTTTTTTTTTTAAGCTATTACGTCTCATTGAACCATTGTTTCTATGAGATAAGAAGGAGAAGTCTGTGAGCCTGATTTTGTGAAAGTAAATTTTGCCAAGACAACTTCTAATGGAGTTCAAATGAAGATGGGTTGGCTGACGCGCCTGCGGGCACCGCAGCGATAATCAGCCTTCATGGAAGAAAGCGGGGACATATACACACATCGATTGAGGAAATGTCATAGATGAATGTGGCGGAGAAGACAAGCGGGTAGGGGGGAGGAATACTTATTCATAATATCCTTATTTAAACATCGTAATGAATACTGCATAAAATAGATGATAAAAAACCATAAAGACATGACCGAGTACTCCTACAGAAACACACTAAATCTGATTAGACATTTGAATGCACATTGTTTGTCCTGTTTCACTAGGTACTATTTTAAATATACAATTCAATCCACTTTGGTTATTATAATAATAATAATAATAATAATAATAACAATAAGTGACGAAGGGCCAGAAACGAGCACAGCGATCAAGCCAGACTCCTGATTATTATTATTATTATTAGCCAGCACCATCGTGAATCGAACCCCCCGGCCTCATGCAGTGTCTTCACTTAGCTTATAATGAAATGGTGTTACCCACTGAGCCCCGGGTCCTGGCATGTTTGGTTATACGCATTAACTGAAAAATTTAACGAAACTACTGATGAAGGTACGTGAATTTTTATCTTTCAACCGAAACGTGTATAATTAATCAGACTGATAATAAATGTGTTGAATTATACATTTGAAATTATATAATGCATGAGGGCACATCTAATCTGGTATAGAGTGAAGGGTTTTGGGCAGAGGATATACATAAAAAAAAAAAATTTCGGAGGACATTCCCAAAGGATGTAAAAGATATAAGATATAATCTTAGCTGTATACCTACTGTATATGTAATTATGTGTAGTTATGTGAATGTGTAATCTTAGTTAAATATCCTAACTATGTATTTGTAAAATTGTGGCTTACAACAGATAACCTTCATGTACTTTTCTCTCTTTCCATCTTTATCGTTAAAGCTAGTATACATAAAGTCGCTTCTCTGCATTTTCTATCAAGATTTACCATACAACTCCATTCTGCCAATAAAGGCAAAGCATAAAATTTGCTTGTTAATGTCAGTTCTTTGCTATGTAAGTATATGAAGGCATTACTGTCCCATTTATATGAATGTATAATGGGCATGTGTATATACTGTATATGTGTGGGAGTGCTTATTTATGGATATACATGCATGTACCTGTATATTGTGCATATATATATATATATATATATATATATATATATATATATATATATATATATATATATATATATATATATGCGTGTGTATGTATGTGTGTGTGTGTGTGTGTATGCCACACGTACATGTGTGTGTGTATGTATGCTTCCTGTAGCAATTGATGTGCATCATGAACTCATAAAAACAACAATAATTTGTAATACTGATATTATTATTATTACTGGTACTATTGTTTTATATGGTTCATTCTACTACGCTACATATGCTTAGAAATGCATAATTGTCGCACTATCATCTGTCTATATAGATGCGGGTTATTGTATGTTACTGTATGAATACCTTATTATGCATTACTCTCTGTATAGAAGGTGCAGTCAATAAATTCGTGGAATTTGACCTTTTTTTTAAATGAAACTATTCCACGAATTTATTCACTGAATCTCGTAGTTATATGAAGTAAAAAAAAATAACTGTATAATACTTACCGGATGTACTGCCAGAGACATCAAATCTATTATTATAAATATAGAGAGAATTCTTTTCTATGGAATCCGGTTCCTTCCATTGTGGAAGAGTTATTTTAATTGCAAATGAGTTATTTCAGAATCTTGAATTTGATGAAATTAAAGAAAATGAGCTTCAATTATAACCAAACGGAAAAAAATTATGAGATTTTAATGATGTAACTTTCAAAAAGGATTAACTTAAAAGAGACGTCTTTCAAAGAAATTATATAAAATAATTTGAAATGAAAAGACACGACGAAATAAGGGGCGTCGACCTTATAAGAATCCGCGAAATAACTGCCAGATTTCAGATAAACAATTCTGAAATTTTGGGGCCCCTATTAATTCTTATAAACAGCAAAATAACAGTAGTAGTAGTAGTAGTAGTAATAGTAATGTGTATTTACAAAATATTTAGTTATTTTAATCCCAATTAGTGCCACGTAGTTAAAATCCCTACATTATTTCGGTAGTTTTGAAAAAAAAAAGGGGAAATTTTTTTCTTCTTTAAATTCTCAGAAATACTTAAAAAAGTAATGTAATAATTTTAATAACTTAAATCATGTAGTCATCCCCAACCTTTTTTTCGATCATGAGTCACTTTAAAAGTTCAAATTATGTAGTTCGCCACATTGATATTTTGGAAGCCCTAGACGAGAGTAGGTCTAGCTCAAATAAAAAAATGGCATGCGTACTGTCTGCCAAATTCTGAAAGTACACAACATAGAACAAAACACAACATCACTAGTGCGCTGAACCTCTGGTCCACTCCGGAGAGGGCGATTGGTTACCTGCGTGCCGCCGGCTTCCTCGATCAGGGTGGGCTGATCGGCTAACCAACAACAACTTCTGAAAGTCCCGAGCGTAGTGAGCCACTGCAATTATCAGTTCGATTACGATTTGAATGAAGTATGTTGTGTTTATTTTTTATCGCTTAGCTTTTGAGAGCCATTTCAAACGGCTTTGCGGGCAATATGTTGATCATGAGCCTTAGGAACCTACGACTTAATAATTTTATACAATTTGGGCTAAAATAACTTAGAAAATTTTATAGTGTAAAAAATAATAAAAATTCAGTATTGTTTAACTGTTCTTTACGTTCCTTGCGCGCGCGCGCGCACACACACACACACACACAAGCGAAGTACCAACTGCGATAATTTCATGTATTAAAAAAGTAATTTTACTTAACCAAACTTAACCTCAGTTCCATCGAACCAGAAAGTATATAGTGGCCTGGAAGGCAACTGAGGGCTCGAAGGGCGTTTCCTGTGAAGTGCATAAATAGTTAGGTACTAACTGGCCGACCTTAACTTAACTAAACTTAATCTAATCTAACGTAATGTGCCCAAACCAGACCGAAATATTTTTTCGACAGTGACAATATTTCTACATTTTTTACATAATTTCTTTTAATGTTCCGAGGTACCAAACGTGCTGTCTCCCAAAAAATAATAATTGCTTGTGTACATCTGTGAATTGTTACCAATTTGTGTCACTTATACCCAGTTACCTACATATGCACATACACGCACAATTGTGTGTGTGTGTGTGTGTGTGTGTGTGTGTGTGTGTGTGTGTTTATTCATAGTTTAAGTGGAAGTATAAAGAGTTAAACATCTTTTCACAAAGAGCATCATTGCACTCATACGCCTAATTTAAGATACGAGCAGCTCACAGCAACATTGCCAAGCAGGTAGGGGTAAGGGGATCAAAATACTGACGAGGTTTCCGTACGTGGTTCATAACCCTTCAACTATCGTCCAATTGCTTTGATTTCTTGCCTTTCCAAAGTTTTTTAATCCATCCTTAATAGGAAGATTCTTAAACACGTTTCTTCTCACAATCTTCTTTCAGATCGTCAGTATGTATTACGCAAAGGACGCTCTACTGTCGATCTTCTTGCATATCTCTCTGACTCTTGGTCGTCATCCTTTCGGGATTTCGGTGAAACGTTTGCTATTGCGCTAGATATATCAAAAGTTTTTGATAGAGTCTGGCACAAATCTTTAATTTCCAAACTGCCCTCCTTCGGTTTCTATCCTTCTATCTGTGCCTTCATCTCTAATTTCCTTTCTGGCCGATCTATCGTTGCAGTTGTAGATGGCCACTGTCCTTCTCCTAAAGCTATTAACAGTGGTGTTCCTCAGGGTTCTGTCCTGTCACCCACTCTTTTCCTTTTATTTATTTATTAATCTTTTAATTCGCACTTCCTGTCCTATTCACTCTATGGCGATGATTCCATTCTTCACTTCTCCACCCGCTTCCCAAAGCGTCCCTCACAGTAGTCACTTCATGTTTCGCGTAGGACAGCTTTGGGACGCCTGACCTCTGATCTTTCTGCTATATCTGATTGGGGGAGAGAAAACATTATGGTTTTCAATGCCTCAAAAACGCAGTCCCTCCATCTGTCTACTCGTCACAATCTCCTACACAACTATCCCGTTACCTTCAACAACACACAACTCAATCCTTCCTCTTCTCTTAACATTCTTGGCGTTTCCTTTTCTCGTGATCTTTCCTTGAAAGATCACACATACTCTCTTTCTAAAACAGCTTCTAAGAGGTTAGGTGTGCTGTACAGCCTCCGCGGTTTCTTCACCCCCACTTAGTTGCTGTGTCTGTACAGGGGTCTTGTCTGCCCCTGTATGGAGTATGCTTCTCACGTGTGGGTGGTTCAACCCACACAGTCGTACTTGACCGGGTAGAATCAAAGGCTTTTCGTCTCATCATTTCCCCACCTCTTACTGATTATCTTCAATCTCTCTCTCTTCGCCGCAATGTTGCCTCACTCTCTCTTTACTATCGCTATTATAACGGACATTGCTCTTCTGAACTCTCTAACTGCATGCCTCCTCCTTTAAGGAGAGCACGCAGTACCAGACTTTCTACACTTTCTCATTTATTTTCTGTCCAACTACCTAATGCAAGGGTTAATCGGTATTTTCAGTCTTTCATCTGCTCAACCGGTCAACTGTGGAACAATCTTCTTCAATCCATCTTTCCTCCTGTCTATGACCTTCCATCTTTCAAACACAGAGTGTCTAGGCATCTCGGAAACCCCAGACCTTGATTTTAGCTCTCTCTTTCTTCTGAGAGGGGCGCTTTTTGCGGGCATTTGCCCTTGGCCCCTCCTTCCTGCATATATATATATTATATAATCTAAAGAAAATCGCCTCTGTGGGGAGTAAGCAAAAGGATGAGAGAGATTTATATATCCATAAATAAAATAAACCATAATTATCATAAATTCGGGAACTTGACTAAAAGTTGTGCTATAAACCTTATAAAAGTAGATTCGGTAATTAATACAAGCTTTAGTGTCTCGAATCGGGGCTCATTATTATATTATAAAAAGCTTTATTGAATTACTTGTTCAGAAAAAGTCTGATGAAAGGTTGTAAAATATATACACATATTTTAGGACTCCAGAAACAACATAATGAAGACCTTAATTATATATTCTTTCTAGTTCTTTTATGGTACCATGGTATGAACCACTGTTTTCAGTCATAGTTCTTTTATTTTAACTTACTTAGCTTTTAGACACGTTTCTATAAAGAATTTTAAAGACGTGTAATCAGTGTGTCTTCACATACAGTGCTTTAAATGTTAATATTTCGTAATTTCAAGGTTATTTCAAGGTTATTACTGATACTGTAGTAGTTAAAGGTAATTAAATATTAAAAATTAAGACCTACAGTGCAGTGAAATAGTCAATTCAGTTTTTGTTATTGCTAGCAATGAATTAGTAACGCTTTGGCAAAACTGTCAAGGGAACTTATAGATTAGAATTATAAACTATAACATCATACTATTAATATTAAATACATAACTAATATGGGGGTAAATATTCCACAATTTTTTGGTATAACTTATTCATGTTTGTGTTTATATGCATAGGAGTATCCCCATGTTTATACATACGAATATTATCCCAAAACTGTGTTAAAACTGTGTTAAAACTGTCTGCATAACCGTATGTACAAGTATGCCATACTTTTACTTTAAATTTTTTTCTGTTTGATAAACATTTCCCGAAGGTATTATTAATCAATCAGTATAGCCACAACCTGGTATTGTATTATTATTAACTAGCACCATCGGGAATCGAACCCCCGACCTCAGTGTTTTTACTTCGCTTAGAGGTAAACGGCGTTGAGAAGTACTAAAGACGACCTAAACCGTTTACGCCAAAACGAGTTCGTTTTAAATTGTTTCATGTGTGCCAAATGAAGGAGACAGCATTTTACTTCTATATTAGGAAAGGTTAGGTTAGTTTAACTAGGTTAGGTTAGCTGAACTCAAAGGTAGATTTACATCGTATTAGAACCTAAAATAAATAGCGCAACTGAAGGTACGTTTTGACACAAACGGTACACTCTACAATAGGGTGTCACTTTTGGACTTTTTTGGAAAAGTTATGGTGCTTATCTCTTATATTGTGACAAATTGACCAAAAACCATGAAAACAAAAAAAAAAGACAATCGGGTAATATTTAGGGTCCACGCCCCCATTTGAAAAATAAGCCCCCCTATTCACACAAAAAATGGTGATTTTTGGAGATATTTTTGGTCATAGTTTCCTTACTAATCATCGTATTTAAAAAATTTTGCTACCAAAATGTACAGAATAATAATGCGCTTTAATCCGAATAGTTTTTATTAACCCTTGAGTTAAATTTATTAAATTTTTATTTCTCTTTGGTCATTCTGATGCATTTTCTAAAAGAAAAATGCTGCTGTTTTATATCTTTGGAAGATTTGAACTGCAATAAATTATTATCTTATATACTTTGGATGTCACCGCCATCCATAGAGCATCATCCCAATGCAGCTCTGCGGCGATGGGCTTTGAAAATATAAATAAAAAAAGCAGATGGGCTTAAATGAGCAACACTTTTTTGGTTTAGAGATTCAAAGTGGGAACAACTTTTTTAATGTTTAGTACATTAAAATTAGTAAATTTTGGCGACAAGTGAGCCATACTAAATTTTTCAGAATTCTATTATAGATTTGCTTAATTTCATAGTTTATTAAAATTAGTCGATAGTCATGGCTAACAGTAAGCCAATATTAAGAACAGACCTAAGAAAATATGATTCTTTATTGAGAAAGTTGGTGGAAGACATATGCGCAAGAGAAGGAAGCATGCTTCCAACGAATGGTGAAGTTCTCAGTCACTTTTTCTTCTTGAGAAGGGATCAAATGAAAAGCAACGATGAGTCAAAGGAAGAAAATATTTTGAGAGTATTAGATAAGCTAGGAAAGGTGTGGATTATGGCTGGCATACTATCAAAATCCGTTAGAAAGCAGAAAGGACCCAAAAAATGTTGTGGGATTTGATAAGACATGAGAAATTGGATAAAAATATAAGAAGAAATGTTATGAAATCCAAAAACCATCTTTTCTGTCTCGTTTAGATAACTTATTTGATATATCAACTGAAAATGTATGTAATGAGATCCAAAATGATACAATGAGAACTGTACAACAGAAGAATGAGGATCTTCGGTTTTTGGAAGATCAGCGAAGTGCTAGAATATATTTCTCTGGGTTCGATCGATAAAGCTTATGTATCCAAACTGATCAAAAAGACTGCTAGAATAGAAGGTGAAGAACGAATAAAATTGAAAGAAAAAGGCGAAAGGCATTAGAAGAGACACACAAACTTGAATCATCTGAAGGCGAGTTAGTGGACTCAAGTAATGGTGAAATGATTTTACTCCGAACCCAGGCCCATCAAAACGTCCCAAGTTACTACAGTGAACATTAATATCTAATACAGCTGATCGTTTAGGACTATCATTCGGACAACGCTCGACATTTGCATCTGTGGTAGCAGCTGAATGTGGGCTAGATTTAAAAGAGATGTCATTATCGAAAAGTACATCTGCGCGAGCTGCGAAGAAGTCGAGGAAAGCTACTGCTGACACTATTAAAGAGTCGTTCAACCCACCTGAATGTTGTGTAGTCCACTGGGACAGCAAAATGATACTGAATGTTTCAGGAGGAAAGCAGGATCGATTGGCAATACTTATATCGGAAGAGAATTGAGAAACTTCTCTCGATACCCGATATCGGTGTCTCAACTTGATCGACACAAGTTTGGGTACTTGTAGGTTATCTCCCCCCCACCAATTTTGACAGAATATTTTCGTTAAGACTAACTAAAATATCACGACTTAACCTAATCAATTATCAAGGGCGCACAGTTGATCTATTAGTAAATAGTAAATACTATTCCAGAAACAAACAATGTTATAATTAATAATACATCAATTGTACGCCCTTGATAATTGGTTAGGTTAAGTCGTGATATTTTCGTTAGTTTTAACGAAAATATTCTGTCAAAATTGGTGGGGGGGAGATAACCTACAAGTACCCAAACTTGTGTCGATCCAGTTGAGACACCGATATCGGGTATCGAGAGAAGTTTCTCAATTCTCTCCCGATATAAGTATTGCCAATCGATCCTGCTTTCCTCCTGGACTACACAACATTGAGGTGGGTTGAACGACTCTTTAATAGTGTCAGCAGTAGCTTTCCTCGACTTCTTCGCAGCTCGCGCAGATGTACTTTTCGATAATGACATCTCTTTTAAATCTAGCCCACATTCAGCTGCTACCACAGATGCAAATGTCGAGCGTTGTCCGAATGATAGTCCTAAACGATCAGCTGTATTAGATATTAATGTTGACTGTAGTAACTTAGGACGTTTTGATGGGCCTGGGTTCGGAGTAAAATCATTTTCACCATTACTTGAGTCCACTAACTCGCCTTCAGATGATTCAAGTTTGTGTGTCTCTTCTAATGCCTTTCGCTCTTTTTCTTTCAATTTTCTTCGTTCTTCACCTTCTATTCTAGCAGTCTTTTTAATCAGTTTGGATACATAAGCTTTATCGATCGAACCCAGAGAAATATATTCTAGCACTTCGCTGATCTTCCAAAAACCGAAGATCCTCATTCTTCTGTTGTACAGTTCTCAATGTATCATTTTGGATCTCATTACATACATTTTCAGTTGATATATCAAATAAGTTATCTAAACGAGACAGAAAAGATGGTTTTTGGGTTTCATAACATTTCTTCTTTATATTTTTATCCAATTTCTCATGCTCTTTTATCAAATCCCACAACATTTTTTGGGTCCTTTCTGCTTCTCTAACGGATTTTGATGGTATGCCAGCCATAATCCACACCTTTTCTACCTTATCTAATACTCTCAAAATATTTTCTTCCTTTGACACATTGTCGCTTTTCATTTGATCCCTTCTCAAGAAGAAAAAGTGACTGAGAACTTCACTATTCGTTGGAAGCATGCTTCTTTCTCTTGCGCATATGTCTTCCACCAACTTTCTCAATAAAGAATCATATTTTCTTAGATCTGTTCTTAATATTGGCTTACTGTTAGCCATGACTATTGACTAATTTTAATAAACTATGAAATTAAGCAAATCTACAATAGAATTCTGAAAGAAAAGCAAATTTATCATACATTTGGTCATATTTGCATACTTTTTGTAGATAAAACCTGGAAATACTGTAAATAAATGTTATAGAAATGAAAACAGAGGGAAAAATTTCATAAGGTCCACTCAACTATCAGCACCGTATACAACTAAAATAGTTTTAAAATCTTCACAATAAGAGGATACCGTTATTCTTTACATTTTGGTAACAAAATTTTTGAAATACGATGATTAGTAAGGAAACTATGATCAAAAATATCTCCAAAAATTACCATTTTTTGTGTGAATAGGGGGCTTATTTTTCAAATGGGGGCCGGGACCCTAAATATTACCCGAGTGTTTTTTTTGGTTTATTCATGGTTTTTGGTCAATGTCACAATATAAGAGGTAAGCACCATAACTTTTCAAAAAAAATCCAAAAGTGACACACCCTACTATACAACGAATACATTTTAGAGCAAACGCGACAACACCCTTGAAGACACTCTACTACTCCAGTACACAAATTCAGTACAAAAGTACAAATAAGCAAAGTTATTTCTCATTACTTCATAAGCATTTTAACAAGTTTACATTCTAAATCATTTTGAAGTTTATCAAAATTTGGGATTCATAAAGACTGCATGTACCTACTCTTAAGAAGTGACTTTTACAGATTTATTAATTTCAATGAAGTGTGTGTGTGTGTGTGTTATAAATGAATTTTTAGCTGTAACATTCTGATTAAGAGATTTCAGTTTTGAATCCATGATAGAGAGAGAGAGAGAGAGAGAGAGAGAGAGAAAATCCATACAGCTGAAAGGACAAGGTCTTCGTAGTTGATTTATTATGATACGCACACAAACTATATATATATATATATATAAAATAAACGCTCCACCAGGGTTCGAACCCACCACCTCTTAAATAGAAGATGAGGGTGCTAGCCACTACGTTACGACGGCATAAAAGTTAACACGAACTTGTCATATATTTGCACAAATGAAGAAACGTATAAAGCTTTCGTGTCCAGAGTCATTTTACGTGTTAACCCCCGACACTCGAGGTAGTAACTAGCATTCATTCAAACTATCTGATGCAACGCTGGGGTTCATAAATGGAATATTATGCATGAACGCGCACAATTTTCATGATGAAAAGTCGCCTCCAGAGGGTTCGAACCAAGCACCTCTTATTAAAAGGTGAGGGTGCTAGCGAAAGCATTATGCGATTCCTCGGTTGTTTAAATATATGATAGGTTGTGTTACCTTTTATCCCGCCGTAGTGAAGTGGCTAGCGCCCTCACCTTCTACTGAAGAGGAGGTGGGTTCGAACAGCGGTAGGGACGATATTTTCACCAGGAAAAATCGTGCGTGTTTATGCGTGACACTCCATATATAAATTATTTGGTGAATGAATGATGATGAAGTTGCTTAACCTCCTTCGCAACATCTAAGATCATGACGGAGGAGACCTACAGCCAGTGTTGTGACAGTTACTTTTTTTGTAAACTATCATTGTTACGGTCTCAAAAAATTAACTAATTACAGTTATTTTATGCAGGAAGGAGGGCCAAGGGCGCATGCCGCAACCCCACCCACCTTAAAGAAGAAGAAGAGAGCCAAAATCAAGGTCTAAGGTTTCGAAATGCCTGGACATTCGGCGTTTGAAAGATTGGAGGTTGAAGGCAGGGAGAAAAGATGGATTGAAGAAGATTGTTCCAGAGTTGACCGGTTGAGTAGATGAAAGATTGAAAATACCGATTAACCTTTGTGTTGGAGAGTTTGACAGAAAAGGAATGAGAATGTGTAGAAAATCTGGTAGTGCGTGCTCTCCTTAAAGGAGGAGGCATGCAGTTAGAGAGATCAGAAGAGCAGTGTTCGTTATAATAGTGATAGTAAAGAGAGAGAGAGAAAACAGTGCTGCGAAGAGAGAGGGATTGATGACAGTCAGTAACAGTAAGAGGCGGGGAATTGATGAGACGAAAAGCTTTGATTCCACCCAGTCATGTAGAGCTGTGTGCATTGAGCTACCCTAATGCCACTATTAATAGCTTTAGGAGAAGAACAGTGGCCATCTACAACCGCAGCTATAGATTGGCCAGAAAGGAAATTAGAGATGAAGACACAGATGAAAGGGTAGAAACCGAAGAAGGGCAGTTCCGAAATTAAAGATTTGTGCCAGACACTATCAAAAGCTTTTGATATGTCTAGCGCAATAGCAAAGGTTCCACCGAAATCTCGAAAGCAGGATGACCAAGTGTCAGAGATATATACAAGAAGATCGATAGTAGAGCGTACCTTGCGGAACCCATACTGACGATCTGAAACAGTGTAGGAAGAGAGGTGTTCAAGAATCTTCCTATCAAGGATAGATTCAAAAACTTTAGAAAGGCAAGAGATCAAAGTAGTTGGACGATAGTTGGAGGGTTGAGAGCGGTCACCCTTCTTTGGGAGAGGCTGAACGAAAGCGAACTTCCATCAGGAAGAAAATGTACCAGATGAAAGACAAGGACGAAAGGGTTTGCCTTGGCACGGTGTCAGCTAGTGATGGATCGAGTGGTCGGTTTTTCACAACCGCGGTTGCGGTTGTGTTTGCGGTTGTCGAATTTTTCCAACCGCGGTTGCGGTTATCATATACTAGGAAAAAATGCGTAATTATTAACTGGATTTAGCCACTATAGTGCGATTTAGCCACACTTGGTACATAATATATACTAAATAGTATTTATTTAGTAAATACCTTATGTTGAACACAAGTTTGCAATACACCGCTACCGCTATTTGTGTGTTGCAAAACTTGTGTTCAACATAAGGTATTTACTAAATAAATACTATTTAAATGAAGTATATTCTAAACTTATATAGCTATTATGAAAGAATAGGTCAAATTAATTAAAACCATATTTTGCACTAAGTGTGTTACCAGGATGAGGGACGAGGACCCATCGCACTGTTCATACCTACAACCGCAACCGCACTTATGGAACGGCGGTTGCGGTTACGGTTGCGGTTGTGAATTTTTGTGCGGTTGTAGTGCGGTTGCGGTTATTCGATCCATCACTAGTGTCAGCATATAAGCACGGTTCTTCAGAACAACAGGAGGGACATTATCAGGACCGTACACATCTCGACTGTGCAGTAGCAGAACCGGCCCCGCTGCCCGGGTCTGCGTTTCCAGTATCGAGAGCGAGGGAGCCAGAAGTGGGGACATTTACGGGCCCCTCCACAGTGGACTCCGAGTCTTTTGAAGTCGTTGCCATTGTTATTTTTGAAAGATTATGCAGCGTGTGAAATGCATGTATGTGTAGTGTAGAATAGGGAGAGAATCGTGTGTTTGAGAGTATGTTCGACTGCTCACAGGGTAGACGACACACTGGTAAAAAACAGCGGAGGAGGACAGTGAGAGGAGAAACGGGATTTCCAGCCCTCCGTCTTCTGCCTAATATCCGCCTTCCCCTGATTATTTCCTTGGTCGAGTGGTGTCTACAATCTCCTCCTAAGTTACTAGTTATTGTCTAAAAAAGTAACTAGTTACTGTTTGAAAAAGTAATTAGTTACTCGTTACTTCAAAAGTTACTTTCGATTTTTTCTGGTTTCAGGAAAAGTGATAAAAGTACTTTCCGTGACAAGTGATACTTGCCAAGATTGTTCAATTGTTTCAAAATGATTGTGATTTAACGAATAAACAATCAAACTTTATCATATTAGATTTATATTGTCAATAAACTTGCACTGTACACAATATTTACATCAAGGAAGGCTTGTGAAAAAAGTAGCTACTGACTTTTTGCCCTCACAGAAAAAAATAACTGGTAAAAGTTACAAATATTCATGACTTTTTTGTAACTAGTTACAGTTACAATTATTCGGCCGGAAAATGTAACTAGTTACCGAACCACGAGTCGCTACATAATCTGGACCCAGAGAACGGTCTCCCACCCAACTACTACCCGGATCCAATGTCGCTTAACTTCGCTAATCGACGGGAAGCGGGATTACAACACTGGCCACGACGCAGCCCATTTTTTTGTGAGGTAACACTTTTGGTACCTCAGAACATTAAAAAATGTCGCCTGCCCTATGAAGTCCTTCTGGGTTCAATGGCACTAATGTTATAAACCATATTTCACAAAGTGTTCCCACATTTCTGCTGTAAAAAAAATATATATATACAGTACATATACATGTCGTGAGCATTGTGAAATATGGTTGATACACGAATTTGATCATGTACGTTTTTACAACGCTGTTATAAGGAGTTACAGACTCAACACGGCTGTAAAGTGTCAGCATACAGCTTGTTGAACTAACATATAGTCGTTGACCAAGCTTGGCCAGGAGATGTCGAGTGTCCTTGTAAGTTTATAGATACAGACGCTCGAATCACTTGAAAATGACAGATATAAATTAATTTTAAAAAGAGTTGCGTGTATAATCCGTAACATACATTAAGTTTAGGTATCTGTCTCCCCTTAATGTTTCCTTCGAGAGAGGAGGAAATCCGTGAGCAAGCTTCAGATATTTTAAGCGTTGTTTTCATTTCAATACGCCATTAAACTCTTAGATTTACAGTTATTATATCTTTGCGCCTCTTAATATCGAAAGAATTTTATGTAATACTCGTAAAATAAACATTGAATTGCGAAAGTCTTTAATCAGCGAACTTACTTCCTGAATCCACCAATTTAAATCGTAGTTATTTAATAAAATGAAATAGTTTGTGTATGAATTGAGGCATTCTTTTAATTTACACGCGAATTGTGTTTCCCATAAACTACGTTCATAAATTCGTATACAGTTTAAGATACGCAATCCTTTATAGGTGTAATGATGATATGAGGAGTAGTTTGTAATGAGAAATACTTGGCGTATATACAAAGACATTCGGTACTTATTAAACTACGAATTTAATTTAAAGAGAAGAGAATTGGTGAGACTTAATTCTCTTTTGACTCCAAATGTTCACGTTTTAAAGGTTCAAGTTTTGGTTCATTACAGCTTTTACGAATACCTTATTTATATTCATTTATTTGGAACATTTCATTGTTATTACTTTCATATTTGCAGTTTTAAGAGATTTTTTTAAGTCTCTCAGTCTCTCTTTCAATCTCTCTCATACACATACTATATATATATCTATACACGCACACACACACACACACACACGTGCTTGAAGTATTACAATACAATTTCGGACGACATTGTTCATGGCTGCTGTAATCTTCTGTTTCAGATATTCCAAATTGTCTATTCACTATTTCCCTAAGGATTGTGAACGACCTTGTTTATTCCTTAAAGGTGGACAATTTGGAACCAGTGAAACGGAAAATTACATCATCTATCAACACATTGTCGCCCGAGATGTTGATCCGGGTGTGGGTTGAAATTGAGTATAGATTTCCAGAACGACATTGGACTTGGAGGCATTTACTATTAAACGTGCATAAAACTTAAGATATCGTGCTTTATTTTGAAATTATAGCATCATTTTATCTCTTCTACATCATGAAAATTATGTCTGTTAAAATCACGGAAAATATTTGTAGAAAACTCTTACAGTATATAATTAATGGATATCAACAAAATTATCTGAAATAAAGTCCCATGTTCATACACGATAATGCGTGTATTTGTGAATACATTTAAGCGTTAAGCGCAAGCTCGTATACACCCATCCACATCTACACACACACACATTTTCACCGTTTATTAAAATTTATCCAAAACCAGATAAATAAAGAAAATTGTGAATACTTACACAGTTCACGTATAAGGCAAGACTATTATAATAAAATTTAATGCTTCACTCAAAGTAAGGAAAGAGCTTGTTAGAGGTTAAATTACCACTCGTCCAGCAGGTTAATTGATTAACTTAGCTGAGCCATTTGATTGCCAGACATTAGTTTGTTGAATAGGGTTTGTGTTATATTATATTATAACTATGGTGTTTATTATACGAATTCTGAAATCTATTGGGTTGAAAGCTTATCGTCCACGGCTAATTCATGGCTTATTGGAGGATGACCCAGACAGGCGGCTGCAATTTAGTGAGATCATGCTGAACGAAATTAAAGGAAATCCAATAATTTTAGATAACATTGTGTGGACCGATGAGGCTTCTTTCAAATTATCAGGTCATGTTAACCGACATAATTGTGTTTACTGGTATAGTGAGAACATGCATTTAACATTAGAGCAGCAACTAAACCAGCCTGGTGTCACTGTTTGGGGTGGTATTTCAAGTTCTGGTGTTTTAGGACCAATTTTTGTTGATGGAACAGTCACAGGTGATAAGTATCTCGAAATTCTAATGAATTAAGTTGTTCCACACTTAAACAACAGCCTAATTCACATGACCTCTATTTCCAACAAGATGGGGCCCCTCCACATTATTAAAGAGCAGTCCGTGAGTATCTTGATGAAACATTTCCCGAGAAATGGATCGGCCGAAGATGTCCAATTGAATGGCCTGCACGTTCACCTGACTTTACCCCAATGGATTTTTTCTTTTGGGGAGTACTCAAGGACAAAGTTTATAGTCGAAAACCACGAAGTGTTGGTGATTTGAAAATTACATCAGAGATGCATTTCAAGAAATTAATGCACAAAGAAACTTGTGCAAAAATGTTTGTCGAAGTGTGAAAGGTAGACTTCAAAGCTGTGTAAATTGTGATGGACAGCAATTTGAGCACCTGCGTTGATAAAATTTTCAGTGTTTTTGTATTATTGGTATAAGTTAATTTTTTTTTTATTTTGTATTATAGTATACAAAAAAATTAAATATAATTGTATATGTATCCTCAAAATAAACGTTATCATTTACTGTCCACCTACTTTTGGTTCACCCGTTATATATATATATATATAAACTGTTTATATGCAAAAGAAGAACCCAGAAAGAAAAAAAATACACAAATCTACATAAAAAATAAAAATAGGAAAAAAGGTAACAGTCAGGAAGCTCACTTCCCCACAATGTCGGGGTAAGTGTGCCCCAAGGGTTACCTTTAGCCGACTAATGATTGGGTAAACGCCTAATTCAAACCAATCCAGGAGCCAGCAGGTGGGAACGAACCAGAGCCTCACCGGCCAGATTCTGCCACCGCAATCACTGAGCTACTAGGCACCCCAAATTAAATACCCACTCTCCCTAAACTTCGGCATCTTTTCCCTCGTGATAAGATTAAAAAATAAGTAAATTGATAAAAGTGATCTTAGTTAAGAAAGATGTCCATTCGAATATTGAATAAAAATACTGATCTTGGAACAAATCTGCGTCAGCCCTTAACTGGGATTAAATGGTCTCACTAAATCCCATGAAGTGTATAATAAAAGATAAGCAAGCTTATAATAGAAGGGGAACATCTGACTTCCTATACACGATTTTCACGATGTTCATTAATCATAAGGAGCCCGAAGGTTTTTTCCCGTTCCACCACAGCCGGTCGCCGCACCTGCTCTAAACGCCTAATTTATTCTAATCAACGTTTACCGCAGGTGACTCCCGACGTTGCATATAATAAACACTCGCTCGAACTGATGAGACTTCACTATTCCTCCCTATCTGATTGGTTCGTAGTTTACCAAGATATATATATATATATATATATATATATATATATATATATATATATATAAAGAACGACGCTTATGTAGAAGAGCGTTCCGCACAAGATGAGGAGGGAGAACAAACAAATTAAAAATCATCTTGTGCGGAACGCTCTTCTACACAAGCATCGTTCTTTACATTAATTATACTGTGTTGTTTGCAGTTAAAATGTGTGTGGTATATATATGTTATATTATAATATATATATATGTATATATACACACACACACACAGTATATATATATATATATATATATATATACACACACACACAGTATATATATATATATATATATATATATATATATATATATATATATATATATATATATATATATATATATATATATATAACGGGTGTGTTTATGCATAAGTTGGGGAATATTTATTTGCATGTCTGCATGCGGATATGAAGATGATTTACGTATATTTAACCCTTTTGGTACTGCATGTGCGTGCAGAACATACTGAACAGACGGCGTTTCTTTACGCCCATTCAAATGTGGGGGTGAAAATTAAGATCGTACAGTACATCGTACGTAGTTTTAGTCCGTGTTGACGTACGTCGTACGTAGTTAGGTCTTAAAGGATTAATGAAAGGGTCAGGTCATAGTCACATAGCAACACCAATTTCCGTTCGATCAGTTCCATGGGTGATCATCCTCTACTTTCACACGATGTACAGCGACCCGTAGATGGTTATTTCGGATCACGCATAATCTGCAATAGGTCCCCCTTCGTCACGGTCCTTTGCCATTACGAAGGAGGTTAAACAACCTAAAACATTATTATCGACACCGACTAGACACTAGAAGTGGCGGAGATAGGGCGCTCATACAGTTTAGATGCGAGTATGTGGTCACAAAACTACATACTCTACCCACACCAGCGGAGAGCCTTATAGTGGTCTTCCGACCACGCAGTCAGCATGACTGGCATCTACTCGAGTGTAGTCTAGTTATTTTCATTATTATTATTTTTTTTATTATTATTATCAAACAAAAATACAAGAGTAACGTAAACTTTATTACTCTTTAAATGACAACAAAATCTTATTGGAAATAAGGCCTGTTCTGCTTTTGTTTTGTTGTTTATAAACAACTGGTCAGAATTAACCCACTCTGCCGCATCCCGTCTAATTTAGCGGATTTGATGACGGAGAGAGTTGCTTTCTAGTTTGTTTCCTCATCTTATCGACGTCTCGAGAATTTGATCCGCCGGCCAAAACTTTGCATTTCAAAGGTTCCAGCTCCGACGTAAACCTATATATACACGTTTTATATATATATATATATACACCTTACTTTATGAACCTTATGTTGTTTCGGCCGTTGGTCTCTCTTCACACGGAGGTGAAGCTGGTAGCCCCGCCTCTAGGTCGGCTTGGTGGAGGAGCGAGTTGCTTTCTTGCTCTCTCACCGTACATAGCCAGGCACGCCCGGCTTACTGGTACCGTCCTGAGCCAGGCATCCAGTCTTCTCTTGAAGACTTCAACTTTGACCCCCGTTACGTTTCTGAGGTCCTTTGGAAGCTGGTTGAAAAGTCTTGGCCCCCTGACAACCAAGCTATTTTCCTTCAGAGTTGAGGAGTCCCTTGTCGGGCCTTTAATTTGGGAACACTGCACATTCTGCCTTTCCTATTTTCCAGTGTTGTTTGAATGGTAATTGGTTTAGTTTTAGGTTTGGTACCAGTTTTTCGATCATTTTCCATATGTAGATTATGGTGTACCTCTCTCTTCTTCTTCCAGGGAGTACAGATTTAGTACGTAGTCTTTCCCAGTAGTTGAGTTTTTGGAGCCATAATCTTGGCTGTGAAATGCCTTTGCGTTTCTTTAGTTTATTATATATATATATATATATATATATATATATATATATATATATATATATATATATATATATATATATATATAGTGTCCCATAAGTCTGGAACCATAGAAAAAATAAGTAATTCATGTTTTTCCATTTATGCAAGTGCCCATGATGTCTGAGTAAGGAAGAACGCATCCAGGTAATTCTGCTCGTAGGAAATCGGAGTCAGAGGGAGGTCGCTGAGGAATTTAACAGATTGCATCCGGACCGCGCGCCGATAACACACAGCTGTGTCGGCAAACTTGTAGCAAAGTTCATGGAAACGGGATCCATAGGAGAAACCACGCAGTGGACCTCCGAGGACATCCACCGACGATGACACAGCTGCTACCATCCTCGCTCATTTCACAAACAGTCCCCAAAAGTCTCTTTGGCGGTTGTCCGCTGAGACAGGAGTGTCGAAAGGCAGCATCCACCGCATTCTTCAAGCACACAAATGGCATCCTTACAAACTTCAAATCCTGCAGAAATTAAGCGAAGATGATCCAGACTGACGTATGGAATTTTGTGAGTGGGCTACGGAACAATGTGCTCAAAATGCCAATTTCCCATCCACCATTCTGTTCAGTGATGAGGCTGTTTTTTACGAAAATGGTGAGGTGAACCGACAGAACACACGCTACTGGTCGTATGACACCCCTCACTGGTTTACTGCTTCAAAGGAACATGGTGTCGCTCGTGTGATGGTATGATGTGGCATTTGGAAAGACCGTATCATAGGCCCCTTCTTTTTTGATGACACTGTCACAGGAAACGCCTACTTGGGTATGCTCAACGAGGAAGCATTTCCCAGTGTCTTGAACACAGATGGGGATTTCCTAACATGGTTCCAGCAGGATGGTGCTCCTGCCCATTATAGCATCCGGGTAAGAGAGTGGCTGCAACGACAATTCCCTGGTCATTGGATAGAACGTCGAGGGCCTGTGGAGTGGCCGGCGAGGAGCCCCGATCTCACCCCGTTGGATTTTTATCTCTGGGGTCACTTGAAGGCGTTGGTCTACGCGGAGAAAATTCAGTGTTTCACATTTGCGGGAGCGCATCATCGACGCATGTAACATCATCACTCCTGATACCATTCGCCGTGTGTTTGCTGACTGGATATCTCGTCTGCATTCGTGTATCAATAATAATGGTGGACACATCGAACACGTTCTGTGAATAAAAGCCGTTTTTATTACCGTTTTTTATCATTTTGCCCTATGGTTCCAGACTTATGGGACACCCTGTGTGTGTGTGTGTGTATATATATATATATATACTACAAACTGATATATACTCGTATATATTCAGCATAATATACAGTACTCACACGGTTATCCATGATTTACTCAACCGTGAATAGAGTTAACCGTAATTTACTAATTGTAACCGTTGTGCACTTATTCGTGATCATGACAACGAGTTAACCGTGATTTGGTTAATCCGCGGCTCTCCCCTCCCGCCAGCCCAACAAACACGAGTACTTAATTATACAAAGGACACTAAAGAGCAACAGACCGGCTGGTCCAGACGAGGCTCTCTGTTTAAGAAGGAATGTTAAAAGATAAGAAAATTTAAAGACAAGCGAAAATTTTAAAGTAAAGAGGAGGGAATCCAAGTGAAAATTCTACAGTACTGCTACAAAAAAACAAAGGCTTCCAATTGTATATTATAATATAATAGAATAATACTGCGTGTTGGTAGCGCGCGAGGTAGAAGGCCAGTCACTGGTGACTGGCACTGGCGGCTACATCACCTACTTGCGCGGTATACTAAGTTAACCGTGAAATCGAAATAGAGTTATCCGGGATCATGGACCGCCCCTTAGTCACGGATAACTGAATGAATACTGTATTTGCACATGATATATATATATATTATGCGTCTTGGTAGTGTAGTGGTTAGTGTCGCTGACTACGAATCCATCGGCCCCGGGATCGAGACCCGGTGACGGCAGGCGGCGGCCAGCAAAAACCCAGCTGTTCACCCTTTCACACAAAGAAATTGGTTGGTAGATAAATGGGTACCCTGGGTAGCCTAGTGGTTAAAACGCTGGGCGTGGTCCGCATTCCACGTTAAAACTGTAGGTCCAGGGTGGAGTGACAAGCTTGACCTTCGTCAGAATAAACAATTCGGGCGGAAGCAAAAATCAACTAAACCAGGTATGTATATATACAGGGTGTTTCATAAGCGGTCTGCCATACTTTGGGGGTGATTTCGGGTAAAAAAGTTAATACAACACAACATAGGTGCTATTTCCAACCGTTGCGGAGCTACGGACGTTTTAAGGTGCACGGAAAAAATTAACGAGAGTATTAATCTGATGTATTTATTGGTCGTGCTGGTCCAGTATCGTGGCCCCCAGAGATCTCCGGACCTAACTCCGTTAGATTTCTTTTTATGGGACTTTATGAAAGAGATGGTCTACAAGACCAAAGTACAAACGAGAAAGGAACTCTTGCATCGGATTATGGATGCCGCTGCTTACATACGAGAACTCCCCGAAATGATTCAATGGGCAGTGGACTCTTGTTTGGAACGAATAAGGCTGTGCATTGAAAACCGAGGCGGCATTTTGAACATTTATAAAGTGTATCTCATTAAATGTAACAATAAATACATCAGATTAATACTCTCGAGTAATACTCTTTGTATATACAGGGTGGCGCAAAAGTTGCGCATCATAGAAATTTTCAGTGTTGACTATAATATATATCGTTTTCTTTTAGGTAAGGGATGGCTGCGAAATTAAGAATAGACGAGAGAGTGAGTATGGTTTTAATGTATGGAATACCAGGTACAACAAATCGATGAATCAGTACAGAATTTAAATTCTGTACCGATTCATCGATTTGTTGTACCTGGTATTCCATACATTAAAACCAAGCTCACCCTCTCGTCTATTGTTAATTTCGCAGCCATCCCCTACCTAAAAGAAAAAATAGTATATTATAGTCAACAATGAAAATTTCTCTGTATATTAGGCCGGGTCGAAAATGGTAAATTTTTTATTCTTAAAAAGTACACTATGTGAGAAGTTTCATTTTATCATCTTAACAAAATATTAAAATATCAAGCATGTGCTACCCCTGCTACCCCTAGCACATACCCCCCCCCCCATTTTTTCCCTCATATTTGCATATATTTAAATGGGAAAAAATGTTATTTCTTAAAAAGTACACTATGTGAGAAGGTTTTTTTTATTACTTTAACAAAATATTTAAAAAAATCAAGCATGTGCTACCCTACTACCCCTATCACATGCCCCTCCTCCCTTTTTTACCTTCATATTTGCATGTTTAATGTTGTTATATGTTACATGATAAGTTTTGTTTAATGCTTGATATTTTTATGTTTCAGATAAATAGAAATAATTTGCATTTGCTTTAATTATAATTTGAATTATTATAAATTATAATTACATATAATTTGATTTTACTTCTGAATATAAACCATGACTACTAGAAGCAAGTTCTCAAATGCAGCCTTTGGATATCCTACGGAATTCCCAGCAGCCATGACTCCTTCAAATGCAGATGTTGTGAGACACTACCTTTTTGTGCCCCGTCGTGAAGAAGCTAAATCAAAAGGATCAGCAACTGCTAATGATTGTTACAGGGTTGTTGTAAAAGATATTGAAGACATTTGGATGAAATTTTCTTTTCCTACGATTAACACCAAAGGTATCTATCTTAAAGTCAGTCGACTAATAGAAGAAGCCTCAAAATTGAACAAGGTGCCGTTACATCAAAGAAATGAAAGTTTTGCCTTAAAAGTAGATCAGTATGATGAAATGTTTGATATATCTTCTTGTGAATGCTATGGTAAGGGAATTGATAGGAAACCTTGCCGGTGTAAGGATAAAATACCAATTGCAGAATGGGAGTCTTTTGTGAGTCAGCAGATCGTTATCATATAAGTTGTAGAGCTGCAGCTGCAATAGTCAATGCAGCTTTTAAAGATATGTGGATTCTTAACCACACCAACATGCTTGACAGAAAGAAATTAGAAAGAGAAAGAAATCGCATGGGTGAACAAATACTTTTAGGGTTAAATCCGGAAATCTGAAGATGGAGTGCCTTGGATTTGATGGAAGGAAAGATAACACATTAACTAAAAGTGGAGAGATAAAAGAAGAAACTATGTTATTATGAAAGAACCTGGAAGCATCTATTTAGACCATGTCACACCAGATAATGGAACTGCTCGCAGCATAGCAGAAGAGTTGATAACTATGATTACAGACTCGAACAGCACAAATACTATCAAAGCTTTACTGTGTGATGGTACTCCTGTAAATACAGGAAAAATTGGTGGAGCCATAAAACTGGTTGAAATTCATCTTAACAGACCAGTGCAGTGGTTGGTGTGCCTCTTGCATTTGAATGAGCTGCCTTTTATGCACGTCTACAAAGCCATTGATGGTAAAACAACAGGTCCAAATACTTTTGCGGGTCGTAACCAATGTCGTAACACCGCTTCCCGTTGATCAGCGAAGTTAAGCGACATTGGGTCAGATAGTAGTTGGATGGGAGACCGTCCGCTGCGTCCAGACTATGTAGCGACCGTGGTTCGGATCCCACGTAAATCTGTAGGTCCTCACCGTCATATAACCTTAGATGTCGCGAAGGAGGTTAAACAAACTATATCATTATCATACATTCGTCATACATTTGCTACATTATTTTTCATCCTACATTAAAGTGCTAATGAAATTATAGAATGAAAATTTCACCGAAATGTTTTTGCCTCGCAGTCATACGTTTGTTTCCATAATTAGACTCGATTAATTAATTAATTAATTAATTAATTAATTTAGTCACTAATTAATGCTTTTCCATATAAAAGATGTTTCTATTTTAACTTCCGATATGATTTATGTTGTTGCCTTTTATTCGGGTCCATAATTATTAAAAATACAATAATTTTTCGAATGAAATACCGTATAGTTATTTATTATAGTTATAATTAAGTATTATAATTAATAATTATTATATTGCGCATGCGCGCTGGGACCTTTTTGAGGAAAAACAAAACTTTTGACTGACGAACTAAATACTTGAAACGTCGAGAGAGATTTCTGGCGTACAATTTTTTTTTTTTTAACAAAAATGTTCTACTTTCTACAAAGAAAGACAACGAAACATAAAATGATTACTTCCCACTCATTGTTACACAGTACACAATGTCAATCCCATTCTTATCCGCTGTTCACAAATGGGAATTTCACATTTGAGAAAGGGTAAAATGAGAACGAGACGCAGTTGCGGGCTTGATCGGTATTTTCTATGAAAGTCTACCTTAAAGTGGGATATTTTTTACAGACTAAGAATAGATTCACTTAATAATTGCGTCATTTGAGTTTCTCACTTGCGGATTTCCCATTCTTGTGCGAGGAATGAAGTGGGAGTGGGAAGAGACCTCATAAAATATTGTAACTTGACCTAACCTATAACCTAAACTTTACTTATAAAAGAAGTTTCACAGAAAATAAAAACTATCAGTATCATTTTGAAAAATTTTCAATTTTATAATTTGGTTCATGAATTTGAAGAGTAATTTTCCCGATGCATTTAATGAACAAAGAAATACAACGTATATCTAAAGCAGAGATAAACTTCTTCCATGGATACATAAGGGAGAGAGGGTAAAACGGGGTGGTAAGGTAAAACAGGGTACCCGCCATTTCTACTCGGGGTGGTACTTTTATTTGGTGGTGAATGCAGTTAACTGATTACTCAGCCATGTGTCGCCGGTATGGAGGTGGAACCTGTGCAATGAAGAGTTTCGATTGCGCACTAGAAAATATTTTTGGAGCAGTGTTTAACCATACCAGTGCGGTAAAATGGGTATGTCTCCCTCCTTTGTGAAAAACAGATCTGCACAATAATAGTTAAGAATGAAAAACAATCAATCATAATAATTTAAAGTGGACAAGATAAAGCTGTGTGCGCAAACCACTGCTGAATTGACTGTTCAAGTTAAGGTTAGTTCTAGGACTATCAGACAATCAGACAAAATCTTCACGACATGGTCTACTATTGCAGAGCAGCTCGAAAGAAACCCATGTTTGATCATTGCAACGTTGTTCGTCGGAAGCAGCAATGATGGTCAAACATGATTCTGACATCTGGAACACCATAATCTTCTATGATAAGCCTGGTTGCTTCACTTCCACACAGTGGTCGTGTATGGGTCAGAGTTGGAAACGGGTCATCGGGTCATGGGTCTGTGGGTCACTTGGGAGTGACCAGGGAGCGGGTCAAGAGGGGATCAATGCTGTGTTTTGGTGGGGCACAAATTTCCAGTCGAATTTTAAAAATTAGCATGTTTTTGTTTGTCGACAGCCTATACTTATAGTTACATATCGGTTTGTCATAGCTTTACACTAAAACCTAAGATGTAGTTACGCAGCAAAAGTTACACCATAAAAGCAGTAAAACCAGACAGATGAATAAATAAATAAATGACTACATAGGTAGCCAGTCACAATGCCTTGAGAAAATCTTCCTATTATAAAACTTGTACGTATTTGCCGATTTAGCAATATTTCAGCCCAGAATTTAGTATTATTAATTTTTAGTGACTGGCAACACTGATGTGAACCAGACGAGCAGTGTTCACACTGTTCAGTTGGCTTATCGATCGTACTCCTGTGTTATCGTACATATGTGAGGCTGCCAGCATACACAACTTTACTCAGCTCAAATAAGGTAACTATTGACTGATCCTGAGAACAGTCAGCCAAGAGCACAGAGAACATGGGCATTAAAAACAAGATACAAGCAAATTTGTACCGGTAAGTTGAAAATACAAAAGAACAAGCTCCCTGCTGAGAAATATTCAAACTCGTAGCCAAGGAAGAAGACACCATTCTAGAAGGATGGGCAGCATGTAACAACTGCCATACTTACTTACAATATAAAAAGAAGCGCACTGATGAAAAATGTGAAAATATAGGGACTAAAAATCGAAACGATCATCAAAAAACCTGTACATCAAGCAAATGTACAATGAAGCAGACGATCCCTCATTGTGAACATTTGCAATGTGCAAAGTTGAAGATGACCGCATAGGCTTCATTGAACAAGCTGAAAAGCTATTATCATCCTGGACACTGAGGTAGTGTGTCATGTGAAGGAATATGAAGCTGAGGCTGAGGAGCCGAGCAGATAAATGAAGATGATACTGCTTATCAGCTGCAGCTGCTAAACAAAATTCTACCGACATTTTTGCGGCTTTTTGATCAAACGCAGAACAGCAACAGGCTCCTGAAGTGATACCAACTACCGATGCAGCTATCCACGATGAAATAAAAAATTAAATCAGATACTACAAATCTCAGACATGTCCGTCAGGGGATAATCTACTGGATTGGTAGCAATCGAAGAAAGCTGGTCTTCCTCTACTCACTGGAGTAGCTAGGTCTGTGTTCGTGATGCAGGCATGCAGCAGCGAGTCGAAGAGGCATTTCAGCGCAAGTCCACAGCGAGGTACGTCCACAGCGCACACTGCTGGTACCGGAAGCAATAGAATCACTTTGCTTCGCTTTGGAGTATTACAAGAATTTCTAAATTAGGTCAGCAGGTTTGCCGAGTCAGTTGGTCATGGGCCAAGTGAGTCACGGGTCAAGTGTTGGACGGGTCACGAGTCGAGGTTGGTGACCCGTTTCCAACCAGTACTATGGGTTGATATAGAGACTTCCATCCCAAGAATTTTCTCTGAAGTATATGCAAGCTACGTAAAACATGAAGGATTTTCTCTAATGTTTAAGGTGGTGCAGTGCAGTTTGGACCAGTGAACGAACAGAACTGGTAGTCCACACAGGAACTGTTAACTCGACCAAATATAGGCTGCTACCTATTTATTTCAATGAAAATATATCTCCACACCAGAGAGTATTCATGGAAGATGGTGCTCGAGTTCATATCGATCATGCTATGAAGAAATGCATGACAGCCATGGAAGTGACCATTCTCCATGGCTAGGTCAGTCGCACATGAATTCAATGGAACATGTTATGGTACATGCTAGAGAGGTCATTAAGGAGGGGGCAACCAAAGTCTACAGCTAGGGAAAGCTTCGTCTAATCCATAAAAAAAAGAATGGGCTGCAATGCCTGAAGAACAAATAGCAAAGCTAATCAATGGAAGGCCAGAATGTATGTTAGCTTTACATAATGCAAAGGGGAAAAAACAATACGATTCTAAACACGTATAGTGATTCGATACATGTATGATGATTTTTGTTATCAAATCAAAATTTTTTAGAGAAACTAATGGTGTCTATTTACTTTTGTTAAACCTCTGTATTGGCCGGAAAGTAACTTAATTTTTTACTTGCGAATATGCTGTATATACATCGAGACGAAGAAAAATGCAACAACAAGGAAACAAGGTGTACAGAATAAAGGGTACAAAACACTACAAGCCAAACATACAACAGCAAACCTAAATCTAGGGATCTTGCAGTAATAATGTTATCGGATGTAGAATTCAGAGAGCACTGTAACATTAAAATCACAACAGCTAGAAAAGTAATGGGAATTATCTGGAGGAGCTTCCACAGCAGAAAAGCAAACATCATGCTAAAATTATGGATAGTCTCACAAGCTCATATAGAAAACGAGACGCTACAAACATAGAAACCATACAGAGGACTTTTACATCTAAGATAGCGGAAACGAAAGACAAAATCTATTGGTCTCGACTACAATCCCTCAAACTTTACTGTCTGGAAAGAAGACGCGAGGGCCACACAATAATATACATATGGAAAATACTAGAAGGTTGGGTCCCAAACCATAGAAATGAAAGAAATGCAGTGGGATGAGAGAAGAATCAGATTCTGTACTGACGGAGCTGCGATAGGACAGAGCGCCATGAAAACGAGGATGGAAAACACCTTCAGAATACGAGGCCAAAACTTGTTAATGTTCTCTCAAAAGAACTCAGGAACCTCCAGCACACCAGCTTGAATAACTCCAAGAACCAGCTGGACAGGTTCTTATGCAAAGTCCCTGACCATTCATGCGTGTCTGGTTACGAGGGCAAAATAGTGGAAACCAATTCCCTCTTCCACAAAATACCACAAATGAAGCGGGATGGTGCAGATATATATATATATATATATATATATATATATATATATGGAGGTGCCCCCTTGGGGCATTGGTTTCTGCGAGTATGTAGAAGAATTACGGCATTTGGAAGAGTGAGGTCCATGGTGTAATGGTTATCGCGTCTGACCGGCAATCGGAAGATCCCGGGTTCGATTCCCAGGTGGTTACCTCATTTTTTCATTTGTTCCGTTCTCTCTCTCTCGTCTTGCGCGGAATATCTCCTATACAAGCGTCGTTCTTTACGTTATTTATACTGCGTGTTCTTTGCAGTTGAATGTATATATATATATATATATTCCAACGTTGAAATGTTTCGAAAAATGTATTTAGAAAAGAAAAGAAAATGAGAAAAACATGTATTTTGTCAGCTCACTGTGTACCTCTGAAAAATCTAATGTGTGCCCCTAGGGGTACACATACCCCGGTTGAAAACCCCCACTTTATATATAATGGAAAGTGATTAACCTCTGATAAATCAAATAACTTATTTTGGTATTATTCTCTTTTTGTAGGATAATAGGCCTTATGTTATCAAGTTTCCTTCATATATTTTATATCGTTATATAAATAGGGGGCCTATTATATTAAATAAATAACTTCGGTTTGACTTATAGGATAATAGGCTTACTAATTACATCAGAAATTTCTTCTGTATAATTTAAATTTAGTTGGTTGTGGCTTTATTTTTTATTATGTACATTAAATCCAGTTGATTATTCAATTTCTAAAATTAAAATTAATAATTTTTTTCCTTCACCCAAAAACCTTGCATATTCCTTTAGCCCAGCCATTATTTTAGATATATTTAGTCGTTGATATACAGGGTGATTCACTCGCTGGTAGCCCCAGAGTATTGTATTAACGATACTCTGGGGCTACCAGTGAGTGAATCACCCTGTACTACGACATTTTTATTACTACTACCGTCGGAAAGACTATGCTTAGTTCTGCCCAGGTTAGGTTAGGTTAGTTCAACGAACTTTTGAATTAAACAAGTCAATACCTCGCCTGTATGGGGAAATGGTCGTGTCTTTATTTGCTATGACTGAAGTTGATTAAAGCTGATAACACCTCGACAGCGAAGTTTAAACCCCAGTACTGAAGAGGGGAAAGGAGGTAAATCGAACTAAGCGAGATGAAGATGAACTATATAACCGTCAAGACGAGTTAGCCGACCGAGTTTGAACAGGTCTCTCTCTCTCTCTCTCTCTCTCTCTCTCTCTCTCTCTCTCTCAAACTCATCGCTGGCACGACGATCAAAGCATCCGACGACTGCATTCGTCGGATCAGTCGCCGGATATGAACCCCCATTGAGTATATTTGGATTCTCTTTGGCCGGACATTGAGGAAAACGTTCAATGAACCCACTTTTAGACAAGACTTGATTGACATTTTGGAGTCGGAATGGAACAAAATTCCGTAAGAGAAAATGTGAAATCTCATTAAATCGATGTCTGACCGCATTTCTGCATTAAAAGAATTTCAAGCGAAATCAATTAAGTATCGAGTTATTTCATTACGGTTCTTATTTCGTTGATTCATTCTGTTATTAAATAAGTGTTCTGTAAATATATATATATTATATATGTATGTATGTGTGGGTGGGTGTAAACCATCTGTACACACACACACACACACACACACACACACACACACACACACACACACGTGCGCATCTCCGCATAAGCAAGGTACCAACTTTTTAAACTCCATATATCTAAAGAACTAACTAGCCAAACTTAATTCACCCTAACCCAACTTTAGTATCATCGAATCGAGAAGGGGGCGATAAGCGTTTCAAACAATTTAGGGCTCGAAAGGTGTTTCCTGCAAGTCCTTAACCCTTTAGCGGGCGGTGGCACTTCACTGATTTTGATTTGGCTAACGCCAGACGTTTTTTTTCAGCCTCAGAAAAGACCTCCGCCTGGTGAAGGGTTAAAGAGCGAGGTACTGCTAATCTAACCTAACCCAATCAGGACTAACATATCGTTTCTTGCAACAACAAATTTGTTTCTATTTTTTATATAATTTTTATATAATTTTTTATATAATTTTTTTCGACTGACATTATAATCCTTTTATTAAAAAAATAAAAATAATGAAAACCATATATAATAGTGGGTGCGTTGGTGTGAGAAGTAGAGGAACATCACGTAAAAGATAGAAGGATATGATTAGAAAATGTGTGAATAAACGTGGAATTGATATAATATTGTGCATGGCACAAGAGGTAATGAGAAACAGGAATGGAGGCAGTTTGTGTAGTATGTATCATGGGTTCCATTAGTCGGGATACACTAAGCTATAAGGACACATGGCCTAGTGTACCCTACCTATTGGAACCGAGAGTACATGGATAGATTGGTCTCAAATAACGTATCACTAGGGCAATGTTTCCCAATTAGGGTGCCACGAAACTTTATGAAAATGACAAAAATAAGTAACTAAAAATTTAGAAGTTAGTACAAATATACAAATTTCAAATGAAACAAAACCTTCGCGATTTACATCCATACGGAAACTGAAGGGGGTCAGTTTGAAGTTACGTGATGTTGAGAAGGGGAAGATGAACTGGATGTTCAAAAGCAGAAAATGAAAATCTTCCAGGTGCCGTGAAAGAACAGATAGCATTGAGATATCTTGAACCAGAAGAGGTTGGGAACAACTTGTCATGAAACGTCAGAATGAGAAACGGGTCCTCGAAAATGTATTTTTAAAAATTCCTATATTTCACTTTCGACAATGAAGGTCGTTAAATAACTCCCCAAAACATCGTAAAATCTGAAGCATTACAAACTTTTTTGCTCTTTATCAAAAAATACCGAGTCGTTATGAAACCACAGCAAATCTAATCTAACCCGACCTGACCTAATCTAACCGAGAATGATATGACCAACGTCTAGCTGTCTAGATATTTTTTTATGGAATTTTTAACGTTTTGATGTAACGAGTGTATTCTCTGAAAAAAAAATGAAATGCATTTATAATTAGTAAGATTTATTACCTCGCTCTCATGACTTTACATCTTTTAACAAAGAACTCCTTTAACGCAACCAATACATTGTCTACATCTTTATCATTATTGAACTCAACTGGTGTCTTTTCCGTTCTACTAAATGTTCTAATGCCACATCAAATTCACTCATTCAACTTTATTTTCCTAATATTTAAATAGTTTTTCAGCACCAACCGTGACACATTAGCGTATAAACTGATTTCACAAAGATTCATAAAAAACTAACAGTCAAATGATGAAGAGAACGCACAAAGATTTGTTTTGTTACCCATCTATCCTCAGAAATTAAGAATAAGCAAATATAGCACATACTCCCTATGTATATTTAACTGAAGACAGAAAAGTAGCATTCTGCCTGACCTTCACCCCACTTTCAGCTACTGAGTATAATCGTACCTTGTTTAGAGAGCTTCCAAAGCTACCGGAGATGCAAATGCTGACTTTAGCTTATTGGCAAAAGATCTCCTTTTTCTTCGTCGTTCTAGGATTTCAACATTCCCTGCAATTAAAACCAAAGAAACTTAGTAACATTATCATTAAGCCACAGCACCATTTCAAACATTTTTCTGGTCATGATACCAAGAAAGGAAACATTCAATTGTCATGAGTAAAAAGGTAAATCTTACCAATTGCTCTTAGCGAGTTTTTTTCGTGCATTCATCTTTAATGACATTTGGGTATTCCACAAGTATTACTCTTTGAAGCACTTTGGAGTTCCACGATTGTTCCATGGAATTTTTATTTATGAGTAAATTCTCTGAACTAGATTAACAACTCTTATTTACTGTATTCTGCAGTCAAAGTTTGTAATAGTAAATTTATCATGTTGCATTTAGCTTGAGAAGGTTTATGTACTTGGCCGATTATCAGATGCTGATGAATTCTAATTATTCGGCATTTAATATACAATTTTACATTTCATAACTCATCTCATTTATGCACATTATTCGAGTGGATATTAAATAGTCTCAAGAACTTCGGTTGATGATAAACTTCCTCAAGACAGTCTAGCTGGTCTCGCAAGGTTACACTCTTGTGCCCGCTGCAGTTTCCTTAAGTATGGTTAAACATATTCTGAAAACTTGGAAAGAGCAAACACTGGTTTTGCCTTCAGGTATGATTTCTGAACACACTGAAATGAATGTGAAAATAAATCACTTTCATTTTCCAGCTATACCAAATGAGAATTAACGTATTTAAATAAAGCTCCATTAACTATCTAAATAAACTTAAGATGTATACCAATTTAGTCTTGCCATCCTAATATTCTTTATAAGTACGAAAATAGAAACTGCAACAGGACTTCAGTATTTCTAGCAGAAGGCTATAAACACAGTTTAAAATTCACAACAGGATATACTGTACAGTAAATATAAGCACGGTACTGCCAAGACTAGGCATGCAATTACCATATCAAGAAGCCAAATGAGGGAGAGTCATGAATAAAGCTTGAAGATATCATTGGGACAAAAGATTTTCCATCCTTTTCATTCGTTTTTGGGTTTATAATTTCTGTATAATAAACAACAATGTAATAATCAATGTAATAATAAATTTATAATTTCTGTAATAAATAATAATGCAATATCAAATGTAATAAATGTAATAATAAATGTAATAATTATGTAAAAAATAATAGAATCTGTAGGTATAGTACAAGAAGATAGTTTTAAATTTCTGCGAATGTACTTATAAGCGGGACACTTTAATAAAAATGCCCTTCCGGTGTCGGGAGAACGGGATCTAACCCTGTGTGAATTTCTTAATGGTCCCTGGACTGTTTTCCCTCTTGTTTTTGGTTCATTCGTTTTTCTGTATCCACCCGATGAGGATGCCAGTGGGCATCGAAACTGTTGTGGAAATAAACTCTGTCTATTAGAGTGGGTTTTTATTATCACATCAATACAGTGATATAAGCATGAAAGGTATGGTACTTAGGAGTTAATTATTTTAAAAGTTACTACTCAAAGGCAACAGATGGTAAGTTTAAAAGTTTAAAAGTTTAAAAAAAATTATTTCCTGTGGGTGAACCAAATGTAGGTGGACAGTAAATGATAACGTTTATTTTGAGAATACATATTTAATTTTTTTGTATACTATAATACAAAATAAAATTTAAATAAATTTAGTTATAATATTTAATATAATATAACACAAACACCATAGTTATAATGAACACCATAGTTATAATATAATATAACACAAACCGTATTCAACCTACTGTCCACCTACTTTTGGTTCACCGTGTATATATATATATATATATATATATATATATATAAACCTGTACCAATTTGTGACTTAATATTCTACAAAGCCAGCTCTAAGGGCATGTATCTTTGCTATCAGGAAATTTCCTTTCATACTTCCCAAGAAGTTATCTGTTGGAGTATTGCGACACTCCCCTAGCACAGGCGATTTTATTTTAAACTTTTCCTTGAAACTGAAATGATGATGATTTGTTAATCATTTGGAGAAAACTCAAGATCTGCAATGGTGTTGAAAAACTTATCATATATCGTACATAATTTCCTTCGTGAGCGGAAGCAAGTCGTTACGGTTCAAGGAATATCTTTATCAGAGTCAGAGATTCTTAGCTCAGTACCACAAGGAACAGTACTAGTTCCATTACTCTTCATAATCATGATAACCGATATAGATGAAGTTACCAGTGGCAGCACAGTAACATCCTTTCCCAATGACACAAAAATTAGTAGAAAAATAAGAAATCCAAAAGATGTAGGCTCTCTACAAACAGACATGAACAGAATCTACAGTTGGTCTGAAGGCAATAATATAAAATTTATCACTGAAAAATTTCAACTATTAAGGTACAGAAGAAGGGAGGACCTAAAATCCATGGAATACTATACCCCAAATGGACAGGAAATTTAGAGAAATTCTAAAGCAAAAGGTTTAGGTGTTGTAATGACTGATGACGCGTAATTTGAAACACAAAATAAGATAGCAGTAAACAGAGCAAAGAGAATAAATGGGCAGATACTGAGAACCTTTAAACGAAGAGATAGGAATATAATGATTCCTCTATTGAAAACACTGATCATATCCAAGTTAGAATATTGCTCGGTCTTGACGTCCCCCATATAAAAAAGCAGACATTAGTCAGTTAGAATGGATTCAGAGAAACTTCACAGCCAAGCTCAATGGGTGCAAAAAACTAAATTACTGGGAAAGGTTAAGTGAATTAAACTTATATTCACTGGAAAGAAGAAGAGAGAGGTACACCATTATTTACACTTGGAAAATAATAGACTACACCATTCTTGTTCCTTAGTTCCTTGGACAGCTGGTTAAACAGTATTGGTCTTCTCGCAACAAAACTATTTTCCTTCAGAGTTGAAGATGTTCCCTGTCCAGCCTTTAATTTGGGAACATGACACAGTCTTCCTTTTCTACTTTCCACTGTTATTTGGAGGGTTATAGGGTTCAAAGTAAGATTAGTGGCTAGTTCCCGGTGAATATCTTCAAAAGAAGACTAGACGCCTGGCTCAGAACAATTCCAGATGAGTCGGGTATACCTGGATATGCGAGGTGGAGAGTACAAGAAACAAACTCCCTACTTCACCAGGCCAATTCGAGAGGAGGGGCAACAAACATGACCTCCGTGAAATGAGGAATCATCGCACGGATCATTTGAAAGGTTTAAAAGGTATAGGCCTATTCCTGGAGAAAAAACTGGCTTTTGTAAATAATCAGTACACCACAAGTACAGGTTTGGAAGTAAAGCTGTTGACATTCTGATGAAATAAATCCTACCTGGAAACTTTTAGAACAGTTTTCACAACACAAAATAGAATAATTCTGATTAGCGGCACCCACACTAGGTTTAACCCAACTAAGATAAACTAAGCAACAAGGAAAACGTTTGGTGCTAATATAAACATCACTGTTTCCTTTTTGCTGATAACTAACAGTAAATTAATTGATTCATCATATACAGAAAATGCGTTTAAAAAAATTCAGTCTTCCCTTTATTGACTTACACTTTTCAGGGGAAGACTGTCTGAGTCTGAGGTAAGTACGCATCACAATATACAGATACGTTAATAAAACTGATGTTAATACACAAGGTTTAATGACAAAATTTTATTAGGGTATGGCTATTTATGGCTTAATTTTAGGCCAACACTGATTCATTCATTTTGCTCCTTTGATGGAGGGTAAGGGATAAAAGGTAATATATATGTAGTGAAGAATTATATAAGAAAAACATCCCTCACATAAAAAAATATATTAATCTTTTTTTTTTCATAGTAAGTAGCACTGCAGTAATTTAAGGGTAAGATTTATAATACAAGTTTTAAAACCTGAACACTGCAAAATTTTTGCGGGCCTTTTCAGAAATTTGGACTGTTTCCTATTTTTTTGAAAATAAGATATTTAATTTTCGTTAAAACTAACGAAAATATCACGACTAAACCTAACCAATCGTCAAGGGCGTACAGTTGACCTAACCAGGCATTCAATGAACCTAACCGGGTATTCAGTTATTTTTTCTACCCTTCGTGCTGGTAGCAAAAATGTATACATACGTAAACTAGAACACCATCTACTTTTAAAATAATAATTTCTCCAAAAAAAGACTTACATTTTTTAAATCAGCGTAAAAATTTACATTAAATATCTTATTTAAAAAAAAAATAAGAAACAGTCCAAATTTCAGAAAAGGGCCCATTTTTGCAATAAGGATGTATAAAAGTTTCATAATTTTTTCATATGCTAAATGAGTGGTTAATAATCTTCATGAAATGATGAAAACGGATAAAATCAAACTGCCGTAGCCACTGCCTACACCTTTTTATTACGTTTCTAATATGTCCTTAAACAGTGATATAAGCATGAAAGGTATGGTACTTAGGAGTTAATTATTTTAAAAGTTACTACTCAAAGGCAACGGATGGTAAGTTAGAGCTTAATTCCTTCCAGGAAGAATGTGTAGACACTGGTAAACATACCTTAATAAGCATCAATTTTAAATTTTCCTTCAAACTATTATTTCCCAAAATCACTGAGGAAAAAGATGTGTGTTTTTCTGTTTATATTGTTGATTTTATAAACTCAAAGAATATTTTTATTTATTTAAACTTAAAAACAAATACATAATTTTACATTATTGGCAACTCTATTCTTACAGCAGATACGGTACATGAGCATTTAAGAATGGAAATGGAGGCACAAAAGTGAGCACCTTCACCGTATGGGCATCTCTAACTGAAGAATTTATGATTATGACTTAAGTCTTCCATCCAATGGAGGACACGGAGACAGGAAGTAATGTTGCTACCACGAATCAAAGCCAGGCCTCAATCACCAAAATTTAACACGTTATCAACCAAACCATTGCAGAAACTAAACCTAGGCCTACCTTTCATTGTTGCTGACCTAAAGTCAGTTTGGTTAAAATAGTGGCCTACTGTTCACTGAAGTTAAAGTCCTTCGCTTAGCACCAGAAGGCAGCCTAGAAAAATAACACACTCTACTCCTGTTTACTTGAATGATTGTTTAAATCTGTTTCCAGTGAACTGAATTCAACCCTGAGAGATTATAAGTGCTTGAAATTTTCCACTCGCAAGAAGATTAGGCTAAATTTTGCCTGATTTACTTCGGAGAACAACCTGACAAGAATGTTAGCCAAACATCTTTGTAATTTTGACAATTTCGTTTTGAGGGATGAGCACAGATTAACTAATAATTAATCAGATCGGTCACTTCCATAAAAAATTAGGTGCTATTTTAGTATGCGGTCTACCTACGATTGGTTAGGTTTAGTCATGATATTTTCGTTAAAAGTAACGAAAATATCATGACTAAACCTAACCAATCGTCAAGGGCGATTGACATCGGGATGTAACAAGCAATTAGTAAACAAGATAATAAGATATAACTAAAAGGCAGACCGCCGAATCGTAGGTAGACCGCATACTAAAGTAGCACCAAATATTATTTGCTTAGTAACCAGCCGGGATCACCTGAAGATCAGGGCCCCCAGCCTTTTTTAGTTAGCTTTATAAGGCTAACTAACGAAAATATCACGACCTAACGTAACCAATCGTCAAGGGGCGTACAGTTGACCTGTTTACCTTTTTTCCCGGGTTAGGTTAACTGTACGCCCTTAACAATTGGTTAGGTTAAGTCATAATATTTTCGTTAAATGCAGAAATGTGGGGGAGGAAAAGGAATAAGTGCTATATTTTAAAGAAAATATCATGACTTAACCTAACGAATTGTCAAGGGCGTACAGTTGACCTAACCGGGAAAAAAGAAATTGTGGCGGGAAAAGGAATAAGTGCCAAAATTTCATTTCTTGCATGTGTAAAAACTACAGGAAGCATTTCTGAAAAATGTCCCTGTATCAACACCTGATTGCTACGGTAGATAAAACCTAACCCTATTTAGTGTCTTATCTGGTTATTGTTTGTAATCTATGGTCTGAATCAGAGACTCTCTTGGAAAACACAACCTTCCTGGTCGTTACCTGAAGCACAGCTATACACAAAACTATTCCATTTAATTTAGGTAAACATTCAGATCAGGGACCGCAACGTTTTCCACTGCGTTGAAACTATTCTGATTGACTAAAATACTTGACTTAATTTACTCGTACAGGACTTAGTGAAAAATAATTCGGGTCCACATCTGAAAAGGCCCATTAGCCCTACAATGGGTGTGAGATGTAGGCCTAGGACTGTGCAGCGCTAATAGGGAACAAACCCAAGGACCTATGATTCAGAATGTAAAGGGCCGTTCAAAAATTACGTAACGCTAATTTTGCTAAAACTTGACACCCCACCCCCCTTATAACGTTCCGTAACGCTACACTAGACACCCACTAAGATGTTATGTAACCCCTAAGGGGGTGTTTTAGTCTAGCGTTACAGAACGTTACAAGGGGGAGGGGGTGTCAAGTTTTAGCAAAAATATCGTTACGTAATTTTTGAACAGTCCCTAATTAAGTTAGTCTGGGCTTACACTCAGATAAAATAAATAGGCTCAATGGTTTTTACTCTTAAGCCGAGTTTCACTTCATCTTATATATATATATATATATATACATGTAGTATATGTAGGGTGTAATAATGTTTCTTCGTTTATACACGCCTAAACGGCTTGGGTAATCTGCACCTAATTTAGTATACACATTAAGGGAGAACCAGGGAAGTTTTAAGTAATGCACCCACCCCTCCGATGGGGCAGTCCGCAGCGAGCCAGCTGTTCATCTTTCCATGCAATAAAATTGGTTGGTAGATAAATGTGTACCCTGGATAGCCTAATGGTTGGTTAAGAGGCTGGGCTGCTGATCGAGAGGTCGTGAGGTCGAGTCCGGGCGAGGACTTTGTAATTTCTGACCACCGATGGCGGGTCGTGGTTCAGATTTCACGTAAAGCTGTAGGTCGAAGGTGGAGCAAGAAGCTTGACCTTCGTCAGAATGAACAATTTGGGCGGAAGCAAAGCCAAGGTTAACCGAGGTTGTGTAACATATATATATATATATATATATATATATGCACTAGAATCACAAAATAACACGTGACCTTATTAATAAGCAAACAACCACAAGGAAAAGGAAACACAAAGTCCGAGCGCTTTCGTGATATATTCACATTATCAAGGAGGAACAGATAATGTGAATATATCACGAAAGCGCTCGGACTTTGTGTTTCCTTTTCCTTGTGGTTGTTTGCTTATTTATATATATATATATATATATATATATATATATATATATATACAGGGTGTCCATAAAGCCACGCATCATAACATTTGGTTTGGTTAACCTTTGGTTAGCTTCCGTCCGAATTGTTCATTCTGACGAAGGTCAAGCTTTTCACTCCACCTTAGAACTACAGTTTAACGTGGAATCCGAACCACGCCCCACCAGCAGCCCAGCGTTTTAACCACTAGGCCACCCAGGGTACCCATTTATCTACCAACCACTTTCTTTATTGTGTAGAAGTATGAACAGCTGGGTTTTGCTGCGCGCCGGCTGCCGTCACCGGGTCTCAAATCCGGGGCCGATGAATTCGTAGTCAGCGACGCTAACCACTATACTACCGAGTAGGAAAATACATTTATTTTGTTTTATTTATTTGTTCGAAATGATTCCCACAAATCTTAAAACATGTTTGTAAACGAAAAAGCAGGTTATTTTGAATGTTCCTCAACATATTTGGCCTGATGGAGACATAAATAAAAAGACATTGCTTATGTTCCAATGATGCGTAACTTTATGGATACCTTGTATGTGTGTATATATATGGACAGAGAGAGAGAGAGAGAGAGAGAGAGAGAGAGAGAGAGAGAGAGAGAGAGAGAGAATTCACTCGTGATTTTATGATAAAAAGAAATTCTTACCTGCCCCCGCCGTAATTTACCATAATTTTTTTCTTTTAGACTTAGTTCCCATCCGGAGGTCTCCAGATTGGGTCCCGTGCGATGCGTCTCCCCCGTCGGTAATCTCGCCACTGCGCCCCATCTCTGGCCAGATCTGTTCTCTGGCGCCAGGTTAAACCCGGATTCACTCTTTCTACCGTCTTGAGCCACATCGTCTTTGGGCGTCCCGCGGACCTCGATCCCACTATTCTTCCGTACATCAGCCTTCTCGGAAGTCGGTCCTCCCCCATCCTCTCCACATGGCCGTACCATCTACTCTTCGCATCCATCACTCTGTCCACTATGGTGAATTTAACGCCAGTCAATTCCCTTATATATTCATTTGTTCGTCTGTGATACCAGCGGATGTTTCAAATTCGGCGCAGACAATACATTTCCAACGATAATAACTTCTTTTCTTTTAACTTCATCGTCCAGCACTCCGAACTATATAAAACCGTTGGTACCACTATTGCCTGGTATAATCTAATCTTTAGCGCTGACATTGTCGTCTTTCCATATCTTGGCGAGTCTATTCATCGCCACATACCCCAGTTTAATTCTCTCTTGCACCGCTTTAAAGTCATCTCTATTTTGCGTGAACCACACTCCTAAATATTTAAACTCCTCTACCTGTTCTATTATTCCCGACGCCAGTGCCACCGCCATCCGTTCTCTCGTCCTTCCTATCTTCATTGTCTTGGTTTTTATTTAAATTTATCTCTAACCCGTATTTTATGCATGCTTCTTCCACCCTAGTAGTAATTTCTTGTATTTCTTCCGCTGTTTCTGCTACCAGTACTATATCGTCTGCATATCTTAGATTGCTTATGTATTCTTCTCCGATTTTCACTCCTCCTTCGTAGTCACCGAGCGCCTCCCTCATCACCATCTCCAGGAACAGATTGAAGAGATGGGGTGACAACGGGCATCCCTGTATTACTCCTTGGTTAGTTCTGAAGTCATCAGTTGTCATTTTTCCCTTCCTCACTTTGCTCTGGTATTCTCGTACAATCTCTTTATCAGATTAACAATATTTAACTCGAAGCCAAAACGCATCAGAACTTGGTACATTTCCCTTCTCCACATCGAGTCAAAGGCCTGTCCAAAATCTATAAAAACACAGTATACTGTTTTGCCATACTCCCACATTTTCTTTGTTAGTTGGCATAGATTAAATATTTGATCAGATGTGCCCCTGCCTGGTCTAAATCTTGCCTGTTCTTCTAATAAAATTTCTTCCTTTTGTTTCATTCTCCTCGGGATAATCTTCACCAGTATCTTGTAGGCGTGTGGTAGCAGACTCACTGGTCTGTAATTACCTCACATTGCTTTGTCCCCTTTCTTATGTATCGGTATTATTACACTGTTTATCCAGTCTTCCAGTAAGTTTCTACCACCTAGAATTCGCTGGTTTAAGCTATTCAGCTATTTACGATTATGATAATGAAACTGGTAAATATGTATCGCAAATCAGTAGTGTTGTTGTTTTCTGGTGAAGTCGAAACTACGTTCATGGGTTTTGATTTTGTTAGTCCAGGGACTAGTTAAAAAACATGGCGAGTCTAGGACCGGCTACGGTCAATATTCGAGAGATGCACGGCCTCCGAACTCAGATTTTTTATTCATACCAGTCGTTAGTACATATGATTTGATGAATTTTAAATAAAACTAGACCTTGTGCTTTTAAAAAATAAGGGAGATATGGATTTTTTCACTTTAACGATTTTTTGACATTTTCCGAGAAACGCTGGTTTTGAGAGCTGGTAACAAAAAAAAACAAAAACCACAAGACAATCCTGCATTATTTTTTGCGAGAAATCGCGAAACTTTATCCACCGCCACAATAAAATGTTAGTTATTTTTCCGTCGATTTTGTGAAGGTTAGGTTAGGTTAGATTCGTTTTAGTGAAGGTTAGGTTAGGTTATGTTCGTTTTAGTGAAGGTTAGGTTAGGTTAGATTAGGTTAACCTAACCTTCACTAAAACGAACCTAACCTAACCTTCACTAAAACGAACCTAACCTTCACTAAAACGAACATAACCTAACCTAACCTAACCTTCACTAAATCGACGGAAAACTAACTAACCTTTGCGGTGGATAAAGTTTCGCGACTCGTAAAATGTCAAAAAATCGTTAAAGTGAAAAAAATCGATATCTCCCTTATTTTTTAAAAGCACAAGGTCTAGTTTTATTTAAAATTCATCAAATCATATGTACTAACGACTGGTATGAATAAAAAATCTGAGTTCGGAGGCCGTGCATCTCCCGAATATTGACCGTAGCCAGTCCTAGACTACGCCATGTTTTTTAACTTGGCCCTGGACTAACAAATTCAAAACCCATGAACGTAGTTTCGACTTCACCAGAAAACAACAACACTACTGATTTGCGATACATATTTACCAGTTTCATTATCATTATTTATCGTAAATAGCTGAATAGCTTAAACCAGCGAATTCTAGGTGGTAGAAACTTAATGACTGGTATGACTAGTATGAATAAAAAATCTGAATTCGGAGGCCGTGCATCTCCCGAATATTGACCGGCCTAATAGTCTATGGGCAGTTTTTTTTAAACTGAAATTTTTTGAAATGAGACACGAGCAAGAACACCGCGATCTACATATTTGTCTGAATCCAAGTGTTGGTGGCGTTGCGGGCTATAGCTAACTGGTTTTGGGACTAGGCCAAACTCAGTAACTTAGCCTAGCCTAGTTAAACACTGTTGCAGTTCAACTTAAATTAGGTGATAACTAGCGAAAGGTGGCTACAGAGAAGTCACGGTTTAAGATCATGTTATAATGTTAGAGTAATAAGTACCCTATTAACAGAAATATCAGTTACGTTACACTAGTTTTATCCTTACAAACAATTAAAATTAATGATTGATTTCCAATTCCCGCATTAGCCGCATTACTGCTTTAATGAAAGAGCTGAGAGAGAGCTATGCCAGAGATTAACTAGTTGGTCCAGGTTCGCATTTATAACATGTAAATAATTTCATACAAATTTTCAACAGAAATATTTAGCCAGTGAGACCCTAACATTTAGTTTAAGCTCACGAGTCACCTAGATTTTGAATGCAGCTTCACAAATTTGATCTCGCTGGCTTTGGATGTGAAGCTCCAAATTTTCATGGCTGTGGTATTTTGTAAATTTATGGTCTCACTGGCTTTTCCTCAATTTCAAAAAAAGTATGAAATTTTGTACAATCGTGGCCTACGTAACATAAAGTGTTTCATAACAGCATGGGAGTCCGATTGCGAGATAAAAATATTAAATTCTGTTTCCAGTTTAGAATTTGTGAGGTTTAAGATCAGTTCCATAAGAAAGTACGCATCTTTTGCCACAAAATATTATGATTTTGCGCCCCTTCCTCCCAAACTTTCCATGGAAAACATTGAAACTACATAAAATATACCGGTATATACCCTCCGGTTATTATTTTCAGCTCATTAAAATGTATTAATAGCCTCATGGGATTGTGAGACGCATAATCGCCTTACAGTATTAACACGATCAGGGTGGGTTGATTGGCTAAACAACAGTATTAACATGATATCCAAAAACGTTTTTAGCCGAACAGAAGAAATTCAACTTAATTAAGTCCCTCGCTTTAGCTGTATTACTGCTTTAATTGAGCGAAGGAAATATTACACGCGTTTAAAGGGTTCCTCACAATATGATCTCATTTCCACACAAAGACATGGAAAATTGAATTTTCCCTTTCTGATCGTCATTTATAATTAATTGGCTTAACTGAAAATCTTCTGTTGTTGGTTTCCTTTTATTTACAGCCTCCTTCTACGCATATGATGACAACGATATCATATTTTATCATCCCTGTAATGTAAAGTATTGATGGGGGTTGTCTAACCTTCTTCGCAAGCTCTAAGATCATATAAAGGAGGGGACCTACAGCTTTACGTGGGATCCGAATCACGGGTCGCTACATAATCTGGACGCGGAGGACGGTCTCCCATCCAACTGCTACCCACACCCAATTTCGCTTACCTTCGCTGATCAATGGGTCTTACGACATTGGCTACGACGTTACGTAGCCCATTAAAAGCGAAAACACAACTGGCTAATATATAATTATAGCTAAAAGCTTCATGTAGGTCCCAAAAAATGAATGAAAATCGTAATTTCAACTACGGACAATAGAATTTACCTCGAAATGAACAAAATGAACAAAAGCAAGTAAAGTTACTGGTTGAAGATTCTGTAGAAGTAAGTTAACCCTTTCACTACGGGCATAGCTTTGAAGCGAATTATATGAATTCGAATTATATATAATATATATATCCATCCATTTTCAACCCCAAAGGATGGAAAGAGAGGGATATACCCTTGGTTTATAAACTACAGCCGGAGTTCAGAAAATGTTATTTGCCACACCCGGATCTTAACGCAAATTGGACGTATAGTTTATATGCCACACCCAGAGCCAGGGCCGCCGAGAGCTGCCACGGACCCCGGGGAAGGATCGGTATATAGGCCCCCATGTTTACTCAGTATTTTATTATGAATGTTTTTTGTGTACATAACAAGCAAACTGATTATATGTCCAAGTCACTATTCAAAACATACAGTATGAATAAACAACTCGGAAGAAAATGACCATTTTATTTTTCGAATCAATTATATTAATTGTATCACCATACAATTTATAAATGCAGTACCAGTCCATGCAGGCAAGACAATTGTTTACTGCAAGATTTTCATAATTAGAAGTGTACTTTCTTTGCCTTCTATCTAGCAAAGTGGTAATATGATTCTGATGAAATTTAAAGTACGGGCTAACTGCCTTTCAATTACAATGGTTCCCAGATCTGTCAGTCGGTCTTGGGCAATGGTGGACCGCAGATAATATTTTATGTTTCAGTTTGACTCTGATAAATAATCTCTATAAAATGTATGTTCATTAATTATATTTCCTCTCTGTTATTTAATCAATTGCTTTATTAATATTTTTAGATTTTATCCCCCTCTTTCCGAGTCCCCTAGAGGTCCGGGCCCAGGGGATTTTTCCACGGTATCCCCACCCTCTCGGTGGGCCTACCCGGAGCAAAAGGGTTAAAATACTTATTTCGATAAATCAACTCACCCCCCTCCCCCCTCCTCAAATATTACTTCATGCGATTCCTGAACAATTTTCATATATTTTCTTTTAACTTTTATTTATATTTTAATTTACAACACATCATTTATGCCCTTCAATCGATTAGTCAAAGTTTCAGAAATCATTTCAAGGAATTATCAAGCTTCCTTTCGTGTACCTTCATGACAAATATATAAACTTACTCGACAAACGGGTTGTTTCGCGATAATTCCTCGTTAAACTTGATTTTCATTCGACTTTTTCAGGTCTTCACTATATACTGAACTGATTAAGATATAAAATTAATAAGAAACGGTAGGAGACGCACGTTTTATTTGTTCGGTTAAACGAAAGTAAAATATTACAAAATGTTTCTTCAAAATTCTAAGAAATATTTATTTATATTTAAGCATGAATTTTATTTCCTCAAAGAATGCAAAAATCATTTTAAAAATTTTAGTGTGAATATTAATTTATTTTTTGTAGGATTTGAGCGGTTAATTAAAGATATCAAAGCAACATTTTTTTAAAAATTTTTTATCCTTCATTTCTAATTAAAAGTTAATCTAGTAACAGAAGCGTAACCAATAGGTATACATTGAGAGGTAGGTAGATAAACGATTTTTTAAGGAGGTATATGTATAGAAATACATTTTGTATCTATCACTGATATATACAGTGGCACTCATAAGTATTCGTACAGAGAAATATTTCAGTTATATTCGTCCTTATTTTTTGTACCATGCTTAGGTAGTTAGGAAAAAATTAACGTTCGTTTGAACAAATTTAACAAATAAGAAATGAGTTTAACTCCAACATATAATGTTAAACATCAAAGAATTTGAGTAAAATAAAAAAATTAAAATTGGTCCACAGAGAGAGAGAGAGAGAGAGAGAGAGAGAGAGAGAGAGAGAGAGAGAGAGAGAGAATTTTTCGCCATATTACTCTTGAAACTTTAAACTTCCCATCAATATTCTTTGATTCATGCATAAAACAGTCTATTTTTGGGGGTGAAGGGGGGAATTCTTTAACCCCCAAAGTTAGTAATTTATTTTCGGCGCAGTTCAATTAAAATGATATATTTGCCACGAGGATTCACGGCTTTACTTTGATCCTTCATTATGTTTAATAAACCACAGGCACTTGACTTTTGATTGAATAATGCCAGACGTGCCAGACAGCAGGGTGCATTTTTTTTTATTAATATGCGTCTGTCTAGCTGCCCAGTGCCCATCTCTCTGTCCATCACATCTGTCTTCCGGTTTAACATGTTAATATACCTAAATTATTTTTAAAATAGGCTTAAATGAGATTATTTTAAGCGGGTTTTAATCATTTATTTAAGTTCGCTACTTACTCCCTATAAAGAATTTCTTGCCATGTTTTCATTCTAGCTCGTTGATGCTAAAAGACTCGAGTTTGGGAATATATTTACATATAAATTACGAAGAAAGACGTTACATTTATAGCACAGTTTGGAATAGTTACAGTAGCGTTTCACCCTTTGTGTATTTTGATCTTTCGAAAATTAATTTATTATTAATAGCTTTACCTTTTTAAATGAAATGTAAAGTTCAGTTTGTCGATGACCTTTTTGTAGAAATGTTCACCAGTCGCAGAAGCAATTTATGATAGAGTAAACTGACGATTTGTTGTTCATTGTTATAAAAAAAGATACCTTTATTATTTGATGTAAATGAAAATAAAATTATACGTAAGGTTGTTGATGGGTTAAAATTGGATTATGCAGACTGTTAAATTGTTAACGTTTAGTTAAATAAAATCATTAACCATACCTTAAATACGGTGCGGCTAACCAACATTATAATTGTGTATTGCGTTCTTAATGTTGGATGAGATTAGATTAGAAACACGAACGGGAAGCCGGTGATTACTGGTAAACCTAATACTGAATAGCGAGTGCCAGCGGGTACGAGGGCAATTTTCAAGGGTGGTCCGAATGATATAACGGGTATAAAGTTTTTATAAGTCCCGAACTAATACGGGCATACATATATATATATATATAGTATTCCGTGCAAATCTTTACCATAAATACACGATAAACATTATGGCATTAAAACCCAGTACCAGTTTAGCGAGTATTGCATTAATTTTAAATCAACCAAAACAAAACAGTAAATGTCAAGAGTTTTGTTATAAATAAATATATATATGTATAAGATTAAGGCTTACAGAATGTTAATAGTCAAGATGGAAGAAAATGGCGAATTCTATAATTAAATGTTAGATACTTGCTCTCTCATATATTGCCACTGGGTATTTATGCACTAAAATAAACTAATATAGTCAAATTTAGCTATTCTATACGAGTTACAGAAATATTCTTACTAAAAAGCGAAAGAATGTAGGATATTCCGGCTATTACTGAATCGGGTATACGCGCGCGCGCGCACACACACACACACACACACACATACACACACACAACACACATATATATATATATATATATATATACTCTCTTCACTACGCCATAAAAAATGGGCATAAAAAATATTAAAATGAAGGGCATTGCCCAATCATAACCAAAAGAAGGCCACGAAATGCAAAGATCCTTTCGATATGTATCGGTTCTGCAAAGAGAACCGTGAGAACTATAAAAGGAAATTGATATTAATAAGAACGAGAGAGAGAGACAGAGACAGACAGACAGACTGTCTGTTTGTCTGAGAGAGAGAGAGAGAGAGAGAGAGAGAGAGAGAGAGAAAATTTTGAAAAGACTTTAAATTTCGAAATGGGTCGAAATGCAATGATCTCACGGAGATTACACCTATAAAATCACACCTAAATTTGGGTTGAATGACGTATTAGATTCTATATGGGGTATTCTGCATTTCACTTAAAGTTTAAGTGATAAAACAGCCTTCGAATTTAACGTCGCCATATTGAAATGTTTACATGGAAAGTATTAATATAACTGCTTATTATTCATACGTTTGGATGTTAAAAATAATTTTGAGTTGGAATTCAGCTATGATAAAATGGTAATGAAAGTAGGAGTATTTTATATATATATATATATATATATATCGTAAAGAACGACGCTTGTATAGGAGATATTCCGCGCAAGACGAGAGAGAGAGAACGAAACAAATGAAAAAATGAGGTAACCACCCGGGAATCGAACCCGGGATCTTCCGATTGCCGGTCAGATGCGATAACCATTACACCATGGCCCTCACTCTTCCAAATGCCGTAATTCTTCTACATACTCGCAGAAACCAATGCCCCAAGGGGGCACCTCCGCATGCGTCGTTCTTTACGTTAATTATACTGCGTGTTTGCAGTTAAATGTATATAATGTTACGGCATGCGGAGGTGCCCCCTTGGGGCATTGGTTTCTGCGAGTATGTAGAAGAATTACGGCATTTGGAAGAGTGAGGCCCATGGTGTAATGGTTATCGCATCTGACCGGCAATCGGAAGATCCCGGTTCGATTCCCGGGTGGTTACCTCATTTTTTCATTTGTTTCGTTCTCTCTCTCTCGTCTTGCGCGGAATATCTCCTATACAAGCGTCGTTCTTACGTTAATTATACTGCGTGTTTGCAGTTAAATGTATATAATGTTACGGCATGCGGAGGTGCCCCCTTGGGGCATTGGTTTCTGCGAGTATGTAGAAGAATTACGGCATTTGGAAGAGTGAGGCCCATGGTGTAATGGTTATCGCATCTGACCGGCAATCGGAAGATCCCGGGTTCGATTCCCGGGTGGTTACCTCATTTTTTCATTTGTTTCGTTCTCTCTCTCTCGTCTTGCGCGGAATATCTCCTATACAAGCGTCGTTCTTTACGTTAATTATACTGCGTGTTTGCAGTTAAATGTATATAATGTTACGGCATGCGGAGGTGCCCCCTTGGGGCATTGGTTTCTGCGAGTATGTAGAAGAATTACGGCATTTGGAAGAGTGAGGCCCATGGTGTAATGGTTATCGCATCTGACCGGCAATCGGAAGATCCCGGGTTCGATTCCCGGGTGGTTACCTCATTTTTTCATTTGTTTCGTTCTCTCTCTCTCGTCTTGCGCGGAATATCTCCTATACAAGCGTCGTTCTTTACGTTAATTATACTGCGTGTTTGCAGTTAAATGTATATAATGTTACGGCATGCGGAGGTGCCCCCTTGGGGCATTGGTTTCTGCGAGTATGTAGAAGAATTACGGCATTTGGAAGAGTGAGGCCCATGGTGTAATGGTTATCGCATCTGACCGGCAATCGGAAGATCCCGGGTTCGATTCCCGGGTGGTTACCTCATTTTTTCATTTGTTTCGTTCTCTCTCTCTCGTCTTGCGCGGAATATCTCCTATACAAGCGTCGTTCTTTACGTTAATTATACTGCGTGTTTGCAGTTAAATGTATATATATATATATATGTGTATATATATATATATATATATATATATATATATAGTGGTGGTGTGTTGCCGGAATGAGACGAAGCTGCACTCCAATAAAAATGTTTGGTGGAGTGCCGCTCCGGAAATAAATTTGGTTAGCACACACACACACACACACACATATATATATATATATATTGTGTGTGTGTGTGTATGTGTGTCTGTGTGTGCTTCAGAGTTTCGGATAGCCAATAGATTATTAGGAGCGACGGGAATGTCAAAGAAGTGTCAATGATAGAATTATTTGAAGAATTTTGCAAATGTTTATTATGTAATATTTACATAGATTTTGTCCTCTCTGTCATCGTTTTGTACAGATTTAGTGGTTAACATTTCTGTACTTCATACTATTTATAACATGAAGGTACAGTTTGGGAAAAATATTCGCCTAGAAACATGAAATGTCTAGAAAACATAAAATTACTAATTAATAATGATTGGGTTTTATTTGGCAAATGTGGTTTTACACACACACACACACACACATATATATATATATATATAATATATATTATACGTCTGTCAACCTGTCAAATGTTTCGCGCATCGGTCTCACCCCTACGGAGGTCAGGTTGGTGGCCCCACCTCTAGCTCTATCTTGATGGGGTTGGCCACCCAGTCGATCGCGAAACATTTTTAGGCAGCTCATCGACGGGTTTAAAAAAAAAAATTAAGTTTGAGAAAATGTCAGATTCTCTCAACGTCAAACTGTTTTATTAATTTCGTTCAATGTTAAAAGTGTGGCAAATATTCCCCAAATTATTTACTAATCTCACCATTTATAAAACATCACATCACCTCATCACCATAATGTTAAATCAACGACGTTTAAATGTATGATAAGCGCAAAAACATAGCGCTCTCTAAATCGCTTGTGCAAGTAAAATGTTGAAGAAAATGCACGTAGCCTTCGAGAAAATCGAACCGCAAATACCTGGCGGGCGTACGTTTCAAGAGAAAAAAATTATATTGACAAACGTTTCATGGTCAGATGATCTTCAACCCTCTGCGTGCCAATAACGTATTGTCGCATTCTCGTATATATTATTTATTATCTGAAATTTCTCAAAATAAGTTTTGAATGTCACCTTACAATACAGGGTGTCCACAATGTCTTGTCACCCCAGACTTATTTCCAGGACCGATTCAATGGTGCAGCTCCTTTCTGGAGAGCTGCACGATTCAATCGGTCCTGGAAGTCTGAACGAATGTTTTCAACGTTTTGCCATTACGTGGTCGCTCATGGACCTAGGTACTAACCAATATGCATTGTTCAATCATATAGTTGCTGCTATCATACATTTCAACTGGGTCTGAAAGAAAAACTAAAATCAATTAGTATTTTACTGAGGTGACAAGACATTGTGGACACCCTGTACTTCGTTTATTACATTTATTTTATCTAACTCCGGTTTGACAACTTTAATTCTTTTTTATTATTTCATGCATTCATGTTAAAAAAGTACCTGAGCAGCCAGGTGTTTAGTCGTCTTTGAAATACACCCACAGGGACACCAGTTGTGTTCCTGATAGCGTTTGGTAACTAGTTAAATAGTCCTTGGCCCTCTGACAACAAAACTATTTTCCTTCATAGTTGAGGATATCCCTTTTCTGGCGTTTAATTTGGGAGCACATTCTACCTTTCCTAATTTCCAGTGTAGTTTAATTACAGTATTTTTATCTGAATATGCCGTTGGGAAGCATGACAACTTTTCAGGCAAAAGTCTTTGAAATTCACTTCTATTTTTACATAGGAAAATGTCAAATATAAATGGAATTTGTGGAAAATAAATAATATTACATTTAGTTAACTCTGTCATTACAATGAAAATTGAAATAATCTTTAGAATAATAGAAAATAATAATAGAAAATGATAATAGAAATAATAGAAAAGTAAATTGGCGAACACGACAAATCATGATACAGTCTTAAAGTTACAAAGATACAGATGAATGAGGCATATTATAACTATGGCGTAATATATTGGAAACTTTTAACATCTAATTTTTATGGTTTATGACTGCACCCATTTAAGATTGTGAATTTTTGTATATATAATAGGTGATTTTCAGTGTTTAGTAATATTTACAAATATTGGTATATACAGGGTGTCCCAGGAAGAAATGTCAAGAAGTAGAAAGTATTATATCGACATGTGCCTGATTCCCAACCGTCACCGAGATACAGGCCTCTACATTTGGGTAACTAAAACATAATAAAAAGCCGATCTTAGATAATATTCAATGACATTTAATGATACATTGGCAACTGTGCAGATCCTCACATTATTTATTTACATTATTTTTTTGTCTGGGGGTTCTTGAAGCGTAACGTTTATCAGCGGGGTAATCCCGAAACTAGGGAGCAGTTGGTTGCACGTATACAGGATGCGTTTATAAACCTCAGAAATGAACTTCCACGTTTTCCTTGGCAAGACTCGATGGATCGGAGGCTCGCCGCGTGCATTGAAGAAAGAGGGGGTCACTTTGAAACCATTTTGCAATAAGTGCAATAGTGTATTGTATGTTTGTACTTTTTGTAAACCACAAGTGTCATTAAATAGTATCGAAGATCGCCTTTTTATTATGTTTTAATTACCCAAATGTAGAGGCCTGTATCTCGGTAACGGTTGGGAATCAGACCCATATCGATATAATACTTTCTACTTAGAAATACCCAAAGAGTGAAATGGTGCATTCTTGACATTTCCTCCTGGGACACCCTGTATATTACCTATTTCTTCTATCTACTTTCCAGTGAATATAGATTTAATGTCAGTAGTCTTTCCCAATAATTTAATTCTTTGCAGCCATTGATGCAAGCTGTGAAATTTCTTTGAATTTCTTCAAGCTTGTTACATTTTCCCTTTTTATATGGTGACGTTAAAACTGAGCAGTATTCCAGTCTTTGTATGATCAGTGTTTTAAGCAAGGGAATCGTTACTGTCTTGTCCTATCTTTTAGAAAAACTCAATATCTGTTCCGTAATTCTTTTTGACTTGCTTCTCGCTTATTTTGTGTCTCAAATTTTGCATCGTCGGTCGTTACAATTGTTAAATCTTTTGCTTTTGTGGTTCTTTGATTGTTCTGTTTATTTGGGGCATAATTTTCTGTCTGGTTTAGTTTCTTCCATATCTTTAGAGCTGAAAATTTTCTGTGTTAAATTTCATATAGTTTCTTTCTGACCATCCGTATATTCTGTTTGTGTCCGTTTGTAAGGCTTCCACAACAGCATTTCTAATATTTATGCTGATTTTTGTATCATCAACAAAGGACTTTATTGTACTATTGCTGGTTACTTCGGTGTCTGTATGTGCTAGCACGATAATGAGTAGAAGTGGGGCTAAACTAACTTGTGGTACGGAGCTGCGTACTTCCGATTCTGATGATAATATATCTTTGGATTTTAGCAATTTGCTGACGTTCTCTCAGGAAGTCATAGATCCATTTCCTAACTTTACCCGTTATTTCCCTTTAAACCTGTCGAATGATTTAGCAAAATCCGTGAATCATAGTTATCACTGCTTTCAAATGCATCAGTGATACTGTTATAGTGTTTTATTAGTTCTCTATAGTTTTTTGCTTGAGACCTACTGTTTCCTTTATACACGGGGACAATTTTCGCCCTTTTCAGGATTTTCCCTGTATACAGAGATCATCTCCATATGCAATATAGGAAGTAGCTAATTCATTCTGACAGTTTTTAATCATCAAGGCGTTCCATTTGTCCGGACCTCCAGCTGACTTCTTTTATCCTGTAGCTCGCGTTATATTTTCTGAGCTAAAATCAAAATCAGTCATATTTTCTCCTTGTAATTTCTTTTCAAAAAAGGTCTTTCTATCGGTTATCATTTCGTCTCTTTCGGAGTAATGAAAACTGACTTTTAAATCGTCGGTTAGTTAACCCTTTAAGGACTGAAGATGCCAATTGCTAACATTTCAAATACACGCATTCATAACTTAACCCTACAAAAAATTCAGGGCTGAAAGGGTTAATTATATAACCTTGGTTTTGCTTCCGCCTGAATTGTTCATTCTGACGAAGGTAAAGCTTATTGCTCCACCAAAGACCTACAGCTTAACGTGGAATCCGAACCACGACTCACCACGAGTGGTTAGAAATTATAAAGTCCTCGCCCAAACTTATGGTACCCATTTATTAACCAACCCATTGGTGGGTGGCTGATAGACCAGCCACCCACCAGTGCTTCTTCAAGGCTTGCAACATCCGCTCCTCTAAAAAGTATATTACGCCTCTTATACGGTTAATACAACTCTGCTTATCATATAATTTGATTAAGAAGCCAATTTTTAATGAACGGTTTTCTAATACTACAAGCCGCGCCTTCGGCTCCCTACCCTACGGGTAGAACTTGTGATCACTTCTTGATCTTTAACGCCACTCATCTTAATAGATCTGACCCTAACGGGCGACTGAGCGAGACACATTAGCTCCACCCACTTTACGCTAGTCAGCCAATCTTAACAGGCGACTGAGCGAGAGATATATTTGTTACTCCGCTCACCTCCGCTCAAAACCGCGCAAAGTTTTTATTCATAAATAAATGTATACGAGTACAAAGCATCTAATGACGTCACGCAAATAAGTAAAAGGTAATATCGGGATCTATTTCCCAACACGGAGGGGGGATTGGTGTGAACTCCCAAGAGTTGCCTGAGCCCAGGCAATTAGAATGTATGTGGTCGGCCTAAATTCTTTAACAAAATATGTCACTCTGATAATATTCGCTTTGTTTATGGAGAGGAAATGTACAGTTTCGGAAAAAGTTCGCCTAAAAATCAGTTTCTAAAAGTGTAAAAAATTACTAATTGGTAATGCTATGTTTTTCTTTGTGTACTTATTCTTTTTGATGACAATAATAAAATGTAAAAACTCAGTCATTAGTGATTATCTTTCTAATTTTATTTTTAAAATCATTTCTCCGATAGTACTTACTTTCATCAAACAAAGACCATCTCCCTCTGCTGAGGTATAGTTAGTTAAAAAAGTTGGGATACTTACTCTGCAGCCCACCTTTGAAACTGATGCTATGCATCGGAAGTTCCAGCCGACATATCAAAATCAGAATCAACCAATATGCGGATTAGGGCATGCAAGGACCGGAGACACGTAAAAAAAAACAAAAAAAAATCTCGCTCTCGTAGCTCAGTGGTAAACACCGTTTCTCTTTAATCGAAATGAAAATATTGAGGTCGGTGGTTCAACTCCGAATGGTACCACGTTTGTCTGACTTGAGCGCTGTGTCAGTTTGTGGCCCTCCTTACCGATTGTTATCTTAATATTCGCATACCCATGCCCGAGCATGCACTGTGACCACTCAATAAATGCAATATATATCTTTCCTCCTTCGAAATTATTGGACATTGGAACAATCTTCGTATATAATCTTCGTATATTGTACTCATAAAATCTTTGCATATTTACAAGGTAACGCCTATTCTAATGATTATCATAGTTCATTTCCAGTGCATGTTGCGTATTCAGGATAAAGTTTTTCAACATTTACACATTCATATATTACCATTTAATAATTTTAATTGCTTTAATTTCTGTAATTATGTGTTCAGTATTTTAGTTTATTTTGTACACAAACTGTAAATTCAAGCAGGCAAATGCTGCTCATTAATTATACTTTTTTTACTTCTTTCTGGCTATTTTAGTGTAGACATCTTAAGCAGGAAAACTCAAGCCTTCAAGTCGAGGTAAATAACGCACTTTTTAGCGATTTTTAATGAAGATAATAAAAGGTTTTCTTAACACTGAGTGTAGGTTCTCATTTTAGTATATAGGGTCAAAAAAGAGAGCCAATAATTTCTAAGTTAGTGCCTATGCGGTCCCCAATTTGGAACCTAATTTTGAAATTAATCTTTTCTTTGCCTATTTCACACGCAACAGGGAACTAAAAGGTTTAAAAGTTTTATGCCACAAGGAATTTTATCGCTTACACTGTACATTATATTGAAAGGTTTAAGCTGCATTTAAACATTTTAACCTCTACTAAACCTTTTATTTAACATTTCAGCCTTACACACTAAAAAATACCTTCCTTCGTAACGTAAACTTTTACTGTTTAAACCTAAATTAAAGTAAGGTTTGTCAATGCAATTTAATTTATTTTGTTCATTGAAGTGGGATGTGGTGTGCAACCGAAACGTCATTCCTCCCAAAATGAGACAAAAGACAAATAAAAAGGTGTGTAATGGCTATTTATCTTTTTACTAATTTACTGTTTGAGTGTAGAAATATATGTAATTGCATAAAAGAACTTTATTATTAGTTTAGAAAAGTTTCCCATAAATGGAAAAATAACTTACAAAGCCGGTACCAGGCAGACCCAAAATAAGGGAAAAGAAACGCCATAAAATTGGATGTAAACCAGGGGACTATAATAAACAGGAAAATATTTAAAAAAAAATATATATATATATATATAATATTTAGGAGAAATCCAATGACAAGGAGGAATGTAAATGCCATGAAAAGTCTTCTTTAATGCGCAACGTTTCGAGCAATACGCTCATCATCAGGCTAGATAATAACAATATGAAATTAGAATCAATAAATAAATGTGAACAAGACAAAATAATTTCTATAAAAAGACTAAAAGAAGAGGGTTAAATTCAAAGTTATAAAAGTTTACATATAAAATTACAAGAATTTTAAAAGCTATTTTTAAATTACATATAGTAAATTTGAAATTAGTACACTGGAATAATTAACACTAATACAATGGAATAATTAACACTAATACAATGGAATAATTAACACTACGAACCTTTCAATGCTGGTTATTCCATTGTATTAGTGTTAATTATTCCATTGTATTAGTGTTAATTATTCCAGTGTACTAATTTCAAATTTACTATATGTAATTTAAAAATAGCTTTTAAAATTCTTGTAATTTTATATGTAAACTTTTATAACTTTGAATTTAACCCTCTTCTTTTAGTCTTTTTATAGAAATTATTTTGTCTTGTTCACATTTATTTATTGATTCTAATTTCATATTGTTATTATCTAGCCTGATGATGAGCGTATTGCTCGAAACGTTGCGCATTAAAGAAGACTTTTCATGGCATTTACATTCCTCCTTGTCATTGGATTTCTCCTAAATATTAAATTGAAGCTTTGTAGAAGCAACTGCATGACTATATATATATATATATATATATATATATATATATATATAATATATATATATATATATATATATATACACTAAAATCACAAAATAACACGTGACCTTATTAATAAGCAAACAACCACAGGGAAAGACAAAAGGAGACAGCATCAGGTCTCCAACTTATGCAGTATACAATGAGCTTCTGAGAATTAAAAACCTGTAGTTCGAAACGTTGCATAAAGAAGTTCGGGTGAAACCGTTGCAGGCAAATTCCTTACTTATAATGAGTAGGTCTACAGAGTCTCTACAACGTGAAAGCATATATATTGCCTCTCTTGGTATAGACAAGTGTTCATAAGGAAAATGTTCCTTTGCGCAGACATCTACTGAAGCTTAATTAAAAGAGGCATCATGTAAAACTCATTCGTGTCACAATAATGACAGCAGAGAGTGTGTTAAGGATTGTCGTGTATAGGACTACTTTGAATATGATAAACCATGAAGTTTTTTGTGAGAGAGAGAGAGAGAGAGAGAGAGAGAGAGGAGAGAGAGAGAAGAGAGAGAGAGAAACTAATATGAAAGTGACTTGTTTTAAATTTGTTTTCTTTGTTCGAGTTAAAGACACCACTTTGCCTTATTGCGATAAAGTTGTATCTTGATTGACCAACGTCGCTCATTCCGTCGAAAATTTTGCACAAAAATGTTTATTTCTTTGTGTGCGTCTCTCTCTCTCTCTCTCTCTCTCTCTCTCTCTCTCTCTCTCTCTGTCGTGAAATAATTTTCAATATATGTGTGTGTGTGTGTGTGTGTGTGTGTGTGTGTGTGTGTGTGTGTGTGTGTGTTGTATTTACTCTTTAGCTTTCATCTCCGATAATAGATGAGGTTTCCCTAAGCATGAAATAAAGCGCGAGAAAGATTTATATTTTATATATAAAAATATTTTTCGCATTTCGCCCTTGTTCGCTGCCATCCCAATGCATCCCCCTTAGCTCAGGCCCCCCCCCTCCTATTTCCCTCGCCCTCTTCTCGTTCGTCCCTCAGGGACCTCACTCAAGCAAGCAAGCAAAGAAAAACAAATTAATAACAATAAGCGTAAAACAGAAAGAAGAACGCTTCGATTTTTCCTTCTTTCTTTCAGTATAATTCTGTTTTTACACGTTATCTCATTTTTACATGCCATCTTCTTCTTGCACGTCATCTCAATTTTACATGCCATCTCCTTCTTACATGTAAACTCCTTTTTACACGTCATCTCATTTTCACACGTCATCTCCTTCTTGCAAACCATCTCCTTCTTGCACGCCATCTCATTTTCACACGCCATCTCCTTCTTACACGTGATCTCCTTTTTACACATTAACCTCTTTCACACACTATCCCCTTTTTACACGTTACCCCCTTTTTACACGTCATCCCCTTTTTGATTTTTAGTTTCGGAAGTAAAAAAAAAAGTAAAAAAAAATAAAAATGTGGAAATAATTTCGAGTTATTTTCTTTGGTTATTTATTTTCTTATTATTCTTATTTTTTTTTGTATTTTTACTTATTTTCTTTTATTTATTTTTTATTTATTTATATATTTTTTGTTACATTTTGGACGAATGATTTTGTTTCGTTGAAATATGAAAGGATTTTGTTTCTCTTTATCAAGTTAAATGACACAAATATATATATATTAAGAAGTTGTTTTCCCTTTGTATTTATGAGACTTTTTCCTCTTCAGTAATTTATAAGTTGTCTTTTTTTCTTTTCTTTTTTTTCCATTTTCTTCCCTGATCATTTATTATTGTTTTTTTTCTTTTCTTCTTTCGACAAAATCTCTCTTTTTAGTTTTTAGGAGCTTTTTTTTAGTTATATTTTTGGGCATTTCTTGGTCCAGTGCTTCGGTATTTCCCTCCGTATTAATATATATATATATATATATATATATATATATATATATAGGGTGGCGCAAAATTCGCGGACTATTGGAATTTTCAGTGTGATTATATTATTCTTTTTTTCTCTAATGTAGGGAATGGCTGCGAAATTAACAATAGACGAGAGGGTGAGCTTGGTTTTAGTTTTAATGTATGGATTACCAGGTACTACAAATCGATCATTCGGTACAGAATTTAGATTCTGTAGTACCTGGTATTCTTAAAAGAAAAAAATATTATAGTGAACACAAAAAATTCCTATGGTGCGCGACGTCTGCGCCACCCTGTATATATGATATTCTTCAAGTTTTATGTTTCTGAAGCCCCCCCCCCCCCTCTCTCTCTCTCTCTCTCTCTCTCTCCAAATTATACATTCACGTATATATGTGGTTTCAAACGTGTCATGGCGTACTCAAGGTCTAGTTTAGGTCAAGCTTTCTACGGCAATTACGGTTTGCTTTTTTTACTTTTAAGATTTTGAATATTAGTCGCATTCCTTTACTTCATTCCTATAATATGTTCTCTACACTTCTTTTGAATAAACACACACACACACACACACACCACACACGTGCGCATCTCTGCATAAGGGAAGTACCGAGGCTTTTCAAAATTCACATATCTAAAAACTAATCAGCCAAATCTAATTTAACTTAACCTAACCTTAGCGCCATCGAACCGAGAAGGACGCGATACGTGTTTGGGACGCAAATGAGGGCTCGAAGGGGGTTTGCTGTTAAGTCATTAAATAGTGAGGTATTCGCTAATCTACCCTAACTTAACCTAGCGTAACCTAACCTAATTAGGGCAACAGATCTTTTATTCGACAGTAAAAATGTTTCTAGAATTTTGTATATACACATTTTTTAAAGCTCCGAGGTACCAAAGTGTTACCTCACAAAAAAATTACCCCATTACATCTATGAATTATCTCACACTCGACCTCGCTTCTACCCAGTCGCTTACCTACACACATAGAACTTTGGCTACCGCATAACACACGATAGTTTTACATTTTCAGCTGTACATGGCGATATTTAACCTAAATAACTTTATGAACCTAAGCTGACGTTCAGTATATCCACCATTTTTTTCACTATATACCGGGTGGGTGTGTATAAAGTAACAGGAGAGAAAAGAAAAAATCCGATTTGAATTATATTAACGTGAGCGAACATGGACGAGTAATATTAATTACATGTACTTTATAACAACTGTATAGTCGATAGTAAGGTTTATATTGGATTGGATAAGGAGCTGTCTCTTCAGTTGCGTTATTTTATACACACCCACTCGGTATAATTAATAATGAATTATTTTCAATGAAAAAAGTTATCAGAGTTTATGGTGACCGCTAATAATCGCTACACTCACGCTCGTATGGTGATGAGCTTGGTGTGTATTCTGAAGATTGTCGCCGTTTTGTAAGGAAAAATATTATATATATATATATATATATTATATATATATATATACAGTATATATATGTTACACACAGACCGTGCATGGAACAAGAACTCTTCTGGGATATTAAATCCATTATCTTAGGGGCCATTCTAAGTTATAGCATATATATATATAGATAAATAACATTTTTGACTGGAAGTGTGATTTTTTTAACGAGATTATTTAAAGTTTTTTATCTTAAGAAAATCTCTCTATTCTCACTCAATTTTTCATCTTTTAATTCTCATTCGTTTGTTTTGTAATGTTTATTTAACTGAGTCACCCTTAATTTAATTAATTAAAAATCTTTAAAAAAAATCACACTCAAATTTTAATTTTAAACCCAAAATTTCTTATTTTAAGCGTAATAATTTCCCTTAAATTATAATTTTATAATTACCATAAATCAGCGATTCCCAACCTGTAGTAAGCGTATCTGTTTTAGGTGGTCCGCAAGTGGTTTATAGCTACGTTGTTTGTTAATTGATAATTACTTTGATGATAATGTTTTGAAAAGTAATGTTAGATGTGGATGAATAACCCACAATCTTTCCGACTGTGGGTCTGCGTATTATCCAATTTGCCCACGTTGAAGTTGATTCAATGATGATAAAGTCCGAGGCCAAATTTAAGATTTTGATTCAGTTTAAATGTCGATAAATATCATTGGAATAAATATAATCTTGTAGATAAGGGTCAAAATCCAAGATTGAACACCACGGTCTCCTCCTTATGGTTTTGGTTAGGTGGTACGACTTTTCATCCTTGATGGTGGTACTTAGAAAAACATGGTGGCAAAATATGATACGTCGACCTAAAAAGGTTGGGAATCCCTCATCTAAAGTATAATAATTTAAATTATATAAATTATAAATAATAACTTATAAATAATAATTGACATAAATAACAATAAAAAATAATTACTGATAATTTCATACACTGCTGCACTTTTTACTCATATTCTGCCAATAATAATAATAATCTATACTATAATAAGAGAGCTGTCCGTCCGTCCGTCCGTCCGTCCGTCCGTCACACTTTCAGAAATTGTGAGAAAAAATTGAGAAAAAAATTCAGAAATTGTATTACGGGCGGCAATGTGAAGCTCAAACTTTTCATGACTGTGTTCTTTTCTGTAGTTTAGCCTGTCTGTTTGTCTGTTTGTGAAATTTATCCCCGGCAGTAATGGGGAAGGGTGGGGGTGGGGGTAATGGGGGATGGGTGGGGTAATGGGGAGGGGTGGGGGTAATGGGGGAGGGGGTTAGCCCCCAAGTTGCATGAATGGGGGAGGAGGTTTTGGGAGATACCAGATTCAGAAATGTTGAAAAAAATGTGAAGCTCAAAATTTTAATGGGTGGGTTTTTTTCTGTAGTTTAGCCTGTCTAACCATCAGCGAAGCGACGGGAACTGTACTAGTAATAATAATAATATAATAATAATAATAATAATAATAATTCTAGGGTGTTACAGCAGTGGCTATAAAAATCATGGGTATGATGACAAATATGCTAATACTGACCGCAATATTTTTCAAAATGTATTTAAAAATAATGATAAAATTTTGTATGGCTTCGATGTGAACGAAATACATTTAAAATTCCAAAGTGTGTTGCCCTCTCTTGAATAATGTTTTGCTCGAAAATCATGACCACTGACTCTATTGAATTCTAATTACAGACGTTGGGAGCTTTTATGAGCTACGGTAAAACAGTTCATAAAATATTTATGATTATTCTTTATATACTCATAAAAAATATCATATTCAAAGGTAAATTATTTAACAGTTCCGAGGCAATAAAGTAAATGAATTGGAATGATCCGATTCATTTTACAGTATAATATATAATGTTAAACTTGTAAATCAGATGATACGTTTACATGCCCTGAATTGTAATGTCACATTTATTAGTTACTTTGCACGGGATTACGACAGCTGATCGACCTGATATTCTATCGACAAATATACTGTGGGTTAGATTAAATCAGGTGGGTTAGGTTAGGTTAGTATAGTATACGCTTGGTTAGGTTAGGTTAAATTAAATTTAGTTAGTTTTTAGAGTGTCGATGTTATGGTCTTGTCGATCCTATGGGTATAGTTCCATTTTGCAGAGTACGTACCCCACTTTCTCAAAATCCGTTTTGGCATATGTTTACTTTACGATCTGCGTAATATCATCGAGTTAAGGCCAAGGATGGCATACGGGTATACAGACAAGGTATAGGTATGGGTATGATTATTTAGAAAATAAATTAATTTTCAACAAGGCAAGATATAGTGTATATATATATATAATTAGCCATAAATACCCAAGTTGGTTCAACATTTGTGTAAATTTTTGTCCATGCTCATTTTTTATCCAGTTGTTCCAAGAAACTATTTTATTATATTTCCAAATTTTTAATTACTTTCATTTGTGTTAAAGTAGTGGTGAGGGCGGTCGATCAGAATGGTTAGCGAAAGCGCTTTTTTATTGTATATAATGATTATTTTTTCGAATTTCACCACGTTAGGATTTTAATTAAAAAATTCGAAATCAATTAAGTCGTACTTCATGCTACCTCAGGCTTTTGCGCATCCTGTGATTTATTATAAGTTATGTTAGATTAACCTAACCTAACCTCAAAAAAGTATGTCCTTCAAGAAAATCCGACTTATTTACAAAATCCGACTTAGTGGGTAAAAAAGCTAACCTACTATTAAAGCTACGTGGAGATTTAGGTATATATACAATGTATATATATATATATATATATATATATATATATATATATATATCAGTGGTGTGCATTCAGGGTAAACTAGGTAAGCGCCGCCTACCCTAATAAAAATCTTATTAAAGATATTAAAGAGAGTATCGTATTTTCCAGAATAGTCTACAGTACATACCCACTAGCCAGTTATGAAGTTTATCATGACCTACTAGAATTACTAGAATGATATAATATGTACATATAGTGCGAGTGCGTGTGCTCGCACGCAATACCGCTTACCCTGTAGACGTACCCACCACACGCCACTAATATATATATATATATATATATCGTAAAGAACGACGCTTGTATAGGAGATATTCCGCGCAAGACGAGAGAGAGAGAACGAAACAAATGAAAAAATGAGGTAACCACCCGGGAATCGAACCCGGGATCTTCCGATTGCCGGTCAGATGCGATACCATTACACCATGGGCCTCACTCTTCCAAATGCCGTAATTCTTCTACATACTCGCAGAAACCAATGCCCCAAGGGGGCACCTTCCCATGCCGTAACATTATATACATTCAACTGCAAAGAACACGCAGTATAAATAACGTACAAGCGTCGTTCTTTACGTTATTTATACTGCGTGTTCTTTGCAGTTGAATGTATATAATGTTACGGCATGCGGGAGGTGCCCCCTTGGGGCATTGGTTTCTGCGAGTATGTAGAAGAATTACGGCATTTGGAAGAGTGAGGCCCATGGTGTAATGGTATCGCATCTGACCGGCAATCGGAAGATCCCGGGTTCGATTCCCGGGTGGTTACCTCATTTTTTCATTTGTTTCGTTCTCTCTCTCTCGTCTTGCGCGGAATATCTCCTATACAAGCGTCGTTCTTTACCTTATTTATACTGCGTGTTCTTTGCAGTTGAATGTGTATATTGACCTTCGCGAAATGAGAAATCATCACGCGGAACCTTTGTAAGGTTGTAAGGTTATATATATATATATATATATATATATATATATACCTACCTACCTATATATATATATATATATATATATATGTGTGTATATACATATATATGTGTATATATATATACACAGAGTATATATTTCTACCTATATATATATATATATATATATATATATGTCACTGTAAAAGCCCGACGAGTGGTAAATCTTAAGATTTGCCGGTAAATCTTAAGATTTGCCGGTAAATCTTGACATTTACCATGTACATCTGGTAAAAGTCCGAAAAACAAGTGAAATTTTACTTATTTCGGACTTTTACCAAATCTACATGGTAAATGTCAAGATTTACCATCAGAAGTTGTAAAAGCCAGGATTGAAGAGAAATTACTAAAACTGGGAAAAAAACATTTATTTAAATATACTAGCAACTTAAAAACGCGAAAAATTCTTGCACAAAAAAAAAAGAATTCATTTATTACAGCATGGTGAACTGTTGTGGCACTTTGCATTGCATAAAAGGCCAGAGGCCTTGCACAAACATCTTTTAGTTAGGTTAGGTTAGGTTAGGTTAGGTTAGGTAATTTCTCTTCAATCCTGGCTTTTACAACTTCTGATGGTAAATCTTAACATTTACCATGTAGATTTGGTAAAAGTCCGAAATAAATAAAATTTCACTTGTTTTTCGGACATTTACCAGATGACATGGTAAATGTCAAGATTTGCCGGCAAATCTTAAGATTTACCACTCGTCGGGCTTTTACAGTAACATATATATATATATATAGCAAGGGATAAGTATAGAATTGTTTCCAAAGGCGTATAGATGTAAATAAAACTTTGAATGCCATTATTGAGCTTGAGAATAATGACCAAAACAAGGAATGATACGATTAATTATCCCCTCTCTCTCGACCCCCCAACAAAAAAATATATATATAAATCTAAATTTACAATTCACGCAACGTTTCGACACAGAAAAATTAACCCCAACACATTTCACTCTTCTTTAACGAACATTCACCGTATGTGGTCTGAAGAAAGTGTATTTAAAAAGTCCTTTGAAAATTACAAGGCCTTTAAATTTAAATTATATTGATTAGTTTCGAATTAAGTTTTAAACGCAAGTGAAATTACAACACGACTTCATTTGCTTATTTTAAACGTAAATAACTTGTGTTGAAGTCTTTTAGGTGCCAATTTGGTCGGAACCATAAAACCCATTTATGATGTTCATGATGCAAATATTTTGCCACCGTCAATTACATATAAATTGAAAATTTATTTCTTCTAAATTATATTACACTTTGTAAGTAATAGCAGTTGTTATTATTATTATTATTATTATTATTATATATATATATATATATATATATATATATATATATATATATATATATATATATACATACAGGGTGGTGCAAAAGTCTGGACCCATAGGCGGTTTATATTGAAAAAAAGTGTGGCCTGCAGGAGGTTTATTATGAAATGAAATTTAATTAACCATACACCAGTGACTAAACTATGTTAAATTTAACGTTCTAGTTCAGAATTTACAATAAGTGTTCGAATTGATGTCCATCTTCTTCCAAACACTTTTCTACTCGGTTGACACAAGACCTTTGCACATTTGTAAGCATAGTAATATTCGTTCTTATGGCTTCAATTTCTGTTGTGATGTTATCCTTTAGCGCTTGTATTGTTCTTGGTTTGTTAACGTAAACCACTGATTATAAAAATCGAAAGATATTTTTTATATAGTAAATTGCCTATGGGTCCAGACTTTTGCACCACCCTGTATATATATATATATATATATATATATATATAT